>BGNK01001229.1:69092-82471 GCA_003297005.1 Symbiodinium sp. clade A Y106 | reverse complement strand
GCGTGCGTGCGTGCCTGCGTGCCTGCGTGCCTGCGTGCGTGCGTGCGTGCGTGCGTCTGTGTGTGTGTGTGTCTGTGTGTGTCTGCGTGTCAACTTACTGTCTTATGCTTAGGGCCGTGCCTCGCTCGAAGCAGCAAAACCGAAAAAAAAACTCGTAATCCTAAGTTCGGCCCTTTTTATTCGACCCTGAAGCCCTCAACCCTGGCACTCTGCGCTTCCCTTTCCCCGGTACCCCAGGAAACTCCAGTTTAAGCTTAAACGCTAGAAACCTGACCCTAAATCCTGGAAATCCTAAGCACACCAAAATGTGGAAACACTCATATACACCGATTGGCAGCCCCTTGTAATGCAAACCCCGATAGCAAACCGCCCGATAAGTAAAGCACGCTAGAAGAAAAAGCACAGATCTACATACATACAAACGTATATAACATATACATACACACATATGTATGTAGTATATGTATACAGACTTCTACAGATATATTGTTGGTTTATACACATCAGTCTTATTATAAGCCCGAAACACCAAACCCTCCACCCTGAACCCTAAGCCCTTCAAGCCCTAAACCCTTAACCCGAAACCCTATAGATGCCTTTGAAGGAAGCCTTATAGATCCCTTCAAAGGGATCCTCATAGATCCCTTAAATGGACCCCAACCCTATAGATCCCTTACTCCAACCCTCGAGGCTCTGGGCGCCCGGGCCCCGTGAGGTCGTCCTCCGAGTCGCTGCGAGCGACGGGCCTCGGCTTCGTTTTAAGGGTTTAAAGGGATCTATAGGGTTAAGGATTAGGGTTTTAGGGTTCTTTTAACGGGATCTATGGTTAAGGGTCGAGGGTTTTAGGATTCTTTTAACGGGATCTAGAGGGTTAAGAGTCTAGGGTTTTAGGATTCTTTTAACGGGATCTATGGGGTTAAGGGTTTAAGGTTTTAGGGTTCTTTTAACGGGATCTATAGGGTTAAGGGTCTAGGGTTTTAGGATTCTTTTAACGGGATCTATAGGGTTAAGGGTTTAGGGTTTTAGGGTTCTTTTAACGGGATCTATAGGGTTAAGGGTTTGGGGGTTCAGGGTTCTTTTAACGTATAGGGTTAAGGGTTTAGGGGTTTAGGGTTCTTTTAACGGGATCTATAGGGTTAAGGGTTTAGGGGTTTAGGGTTCTTTTAACGGGATCTATAGGGTTAAAGGTCTAGGGGTTTAGGGTTCTTTTAACGGGATCTATAGGGTTAAGGGTTTAGGGTTTTAGGGTTCTTTTAACGGGATCTATAGGGTTAAAGGTTTAGGGGTTTAGGGTTCTTTTACCGGGATCTATAGGGTTAAGGGTTTAGGGGTTCAGGGTTCTTTTAGCGGGATCTATAGGGTTAAGGGTCTAGAGTTTTAGGGTTCTTTGAACGGGATCTATAGGGTTAAGGGTTTAGACCCTCAACCCTAAAACACTGAACCCTGGAACCGTAAAGCTGTAAATGATTAAACCCTCACACCTCCACCCCTAAATCCATAAAGAGCTAAAGTCTCAAACTCTAAAGCACCAAGTCCCATGATCCAGCAAATACCTTTATACAGCCCTTGCAGTACCCTTTTAGAAGACCCTATAAAACCCACGCAGATACCTTTTAGGAGCCCTCTAAGCTACTAAGTCCCAGGATCCTTTAAGCAGACCCTAAACCCTGAAAGGGAACCCTGCCACAGAACCCCATAGTACCCATAAAAGGAGCCCCTAAACCCTCGTTACTACGTCCCATGATCCTAGCCCTGATAGAAACCATGGAAAAAACTATTTAGATCCCTTTAAGGAGCCCTATCAGCCACTAGCTCCCGTGCTCCTGAAGTAGCCCCTAAACCCCAAACCCTTAAAGGAGCCCATACTCTTAGTCCCATGACCCTTTAAAAACCCTAAAACTCCCTATAGATTTCTTATAGAACCCTTTTATGAACCCCATTATAGAAACCTATAGCACCCTTCCCTTAAAAAGCCCTATAGCACCCTTACTTAAAAGCCCAAGGTTTTGGGCTTAGTTAGGGTTCGGGGGGTTAGGGTTTAGGGTTTAGGAGTTTTAAGGTTTTGGGCTTAGTTTAGGGTTTTGGGGGTTAGGAGTCAGAAAACCCAAAGGCTCCATGTACCTTTGTAGTAGATACTTAAGCCTCAAAGGGGTCCCTATATAGATACTTTAAGGCCTAAGTATATACTATAAGGGTACATGGAGCCTTAGGGTAAGGGGCCATGAACCCTTGTAGAGCCCCTACAATAACGATAGCAATACAAGTAGTATTAATGAAAGTAAAGGTAGAAAAAGTACGTGCATACATGCATACATACATACATACATACATACACACAGTCACACACACACACTAACGATATCATAATACCAATAATTCCCATAAAGGAACCCTTGAAGTAAGCCCCAGACTTTCCAGGTGCAGCCCCGACGACCTCAAAGGAGCCAGCGTCGTGTGAGTTTGGGTTCAAGGTTTAGGGTTCCGGGTTCTATAATAGGGTTCATAAAAGGGTTCATAAAGGGATCGATAGAGGGTGTTAGGGGTTTTTAAAGGTCATGGGACTAAGAGTATGGGCTCCTTTAGGGTTCGGGGTTTCGGGTCTGGGGTTGATTTAAGGTGCAAGGATGCTCGGTAGAACTTTTTGGGGCTACCACAGGTGTGCGGCGTAGCTTGACTGGAGGCATGCGAAATTTATAGCTGTGGCTAGTCGCTAGGCGCTTGTCTTACTTATGACTCTACTGGAAGCTATGAAAAGGAAGTTCCAACCGGGGTGCAGGGTTTCGGATTCGTCCAAAACAGAGACATACATACATGCATACGTAACTGCATATGTACATCTCATGCATACATACTTGCGTAGATATACATAACTGCGTAGAGCTTGTAGGTTTGCTTCACTATAAGGGGTGTTATAGTGTGGTCAACGTAAAGGGCCTTGAAATTTAGAGTAGCATTTTGGAGGTAGATTATACCACAGTTCAGATAGTCAGATAACCTGACTTGCAATCAGGCTGCTACTGTCTCGAGCCGCTATGTTCTTCCCAAACCTTAAACCCTAAGCACGCGAACCCTGCTGAAGCCCCTGTAGATCCCGTGAAGGAACCCCTTACACTCCAATTTTAGGGTTTAGGGCCTATGGTTTCGTGCCCTTGGCTCCCTTTTACAGACACATGAATAATCCCTTGGTTTCCTCTTAAAACAAAAGAACAAGTCCTGCGAACACCAAAGTGGCCTTCTGGTGCTAAAGCGATGGAGACCCTAATATAGTACTCCAAATAGTACGATCCTTATTATAAGGACCCCAAACTAAGGTACCCCTATAGTACCCTTATAGATCCCTTTAAGGAACCCTTAGGGGTATATTCCTAGTAAGGTACCCCTAATTTTCGGAAACCCCTTTCTGGGGCCGGGGCGATGGGGACCGGCTCGCGCGTGGAGGCAGAATAGCCCTGGTACGCAGTCGCGGCTGGCGTGGTGGACACCGGCACTGGAGCCGTCTGCAATTGTAGCGCTTTGGGCTTAGGGCTCCTTTCAGGGTTCCCTTACGGGATTTGATATTAATTCTTATTCTTACTGCTAGTCTCGTTGCTATAACCATTATCAGTATAATTACTATTGTTACTGTTATGAGGATTGTTCTTGTCATTGTTATAGGGGCTCTATATTGGCTAAGGGTGCAGGGCTTCGCGTACGATTCTGGGTCGAGGCGGCTCAGGCTCCGTTCAGGGTCTCTTTTAAGGTGCTATAAAGCTGTATAAATAAGGTTCATAAATAAAAGTTCTATAAGGGATCTTTAGGGAGCTTAGGGTTTTTCAAGGTTCATGGGACTTAGTAACTAAGGCTATAGGGGGCTCCTGTTCAGTGCCTTTTTAAAGGTGCTATAGGGTTCTATAATAGGGCTCCCCGTAAGGGCTCTTTTGAGGGTGTGGGGTTTAGGGGCTACTTCAGGAGCACGGGAGCTGGTAGCTGATAGGGCTCCTTAAAGGGATCTAAATAGTTTTTTCCATGGTTTCTATCAGGGCTCCATAAGGGTACTGAGAGGATCATGGGACTTAATTAGTAACGAGGGTTTAGGGGCTCCTTTTATGGGTACTATGGGGTTCTGTGGCAGGGTTCCCTTTCAGGGTTTAGGGTCTGCTTAAAGGATCCTGGGACTTAGTAGCTTAGAGGGCTCCTTAAAGGGATCTTGGGTTTCGGGCTCAGGGTTTACCCAGACCCCCAAGTACCCCTTATTCGAGCCCAAGTACCCACTACCTAGTCCCTAAACCCTAAACCCTAAACCCTAAACCCTAACCCTCCCTAAACCCAGACCCCCCAAGTACCCCTTATTCGAGCCCAAGTACCCCTTTCAGGACCAAAAGGCCTCTATTGAAGAGTGGCCCGCAGTCCCGGCCGGTGGCAGAGAGGCCGGTGCCAGAGAAGCCAGAGAAGATGATTAGGGTTTAGGGTTTAGGTTATAGGGTTTAGGGAGGGTTTGGGGGGGGGGGGTTAGGGTTCCACGTTCGCAGACGGCTGGCTCATCGGAGAGATCTGGCGGAAGAGAGCTGGATCTTTGTCGCGAGCAGCCCGCCAGCCCCGGAGCAGATTCCCGGCTGAAGAGCCTGCGATCAGCTTGGCAGCAAACTCGAAGCACGCTCGAGGCTCGAATCGGAATCGGACGAGTCGGAGGAGGACCAAAAGTCGTGCTCGCTGAGTGCAGACTCCCTCTCAGGACCAAGCCGTACAAAGCTTGCCTGGCCTCGTAGGTGACACGATACCTCAGAGAGCTTTTCTGCGTCTGTCCAGAGCCCTAAACCCTAAACCCCTAAACCCTAAACCCCTAAACCCTAAACCGAGCCACGAGCAGCTTCCGCAGACGCTTGGGGGGTGGGGGTGCTAGTAGAGCTTCGGAACCAGGCCCAATGGCTCCATGTGCCTTTATAGAGATACTTAAGCCTTAAAGGGGTCCCTATATAGGTACTTTAAGGTCTAAGTATATACTATAAGGGTACATGGAGCCTTAGGGAGGGAACTCCAAACACCCAAAGCCCCGCATACCCCCGCAAGCAAAGCCATAACACATACCAAACCCAATGAGCAAACCAAAATCCATACAAAAAGCCTGGACCGCAAGCTCCCTCAGCCCGAAACCCAAAACTCCTATAGAAACCCCAAACCCCACGCCCGAAACCCTAAACTCCCATAGAAGCCCCAAATCCTCAGCCCGAAACCCTAAACCCCTAGAGAAACCCCAAATCCTAAGCCCGAAACCCTGAACTCCTAGAGAAACCCCAATCCCTGGGCCCAAAAACCTAAAAAAATGACTCCTCGTCCGGGCTGAATACCCTAGCCTAAAAGAGGTTAACCGTTTCAAAAAAAAGTTACCGAGCCCGTAAAGATCCGCCTCTGAAACATCCCACAAGGAACCCTAGATAATCTCACCCTCCACCCCATCCCCACCCCTAAACCCTAAACCCTAAACCCTAAACCCACCCCATCCCCACCGACACAAACAGAGCCAGAACTCCACCTGGCATCCGAAGAATCGCTGCACTTCCAGCAGTTGAGTCATCTCCTGTCTGCGGCCTCTGAAGGATTTGCTTAAGGTTTAGGGTTTAGGGTTTAGGGCTGGTTCCCTACAGGGTTCTATAAGGGATGTCTGCGGCCTCTGAAGGGTTCCTTACAGGGCTTAGGGTTCCTTTTGATTGGGGCCTTTAGGGTCCTTCTGAAGGGATCCTGAAGGGTTCCTTTAAGGGATCTATAGGGTTTAGGGGGTTCCTTACAGGGTTCTATAAGGGATCTATAAAGGTACTATACTGTAGGGGCCTTAATAATTAGAGTAGGGTTTTGGGGCCCAATAAACTCTGAGTATAATAAGGAACGGTTCTATACGGGGGTGCTAGAAGGATCCTCTACGCCTGTATACAGGATCCTTCTAGCACCCCGTATAGACCCCTGTCGTAGGGTCTAACTAGGGCCTAGGGTTTGGCGGCTTAGGGGTAGGGGTTCAATAGAATTGGGGGCTAAGGGGTTTAGGGATTAAGGTTTGGGTGTCTGAGGGTTTTAGTGGGTGTAACTCAAGCTTTCCACCGTATGGTCATAACCCTAAACACTAGAAAAGACATCGCACCTGGCTTGCCTTGAAGAAGTGTCTAAGCTTCCAGGATTTGATTGAACTCTGTAGGGATCTCCAAGCGTTGAGGACCATGTAGAAAAAACGGCCTTAGCTCGACTAGGGTGTGGGATCTATTCGACTTGAGTCATAAAGGAAGTGTACAAGGACAAGGATAGGCCTCGACCTTAAGCCTTGAGGCCAGGTGTGGGGGGTCTTAAGCAGCATGCTTAAAACCCTACTTAAAGGATCCTGCGATATCCTGTGACTTAGTTGCTAGGGTTACAAAGCAGGTAGCAATACTCATCATTACTTATGTGCCCGTCCCACGAACGTCAAATTAACCCCAAACCCTAAACCCCTGAACCCTAAACCCTAAACCCTTAAACCCTAAACCCTGAACCCTAAACCCCTGAACCCTAAACCCCAAACCTTCAAACCCCGGCAAGCTCCACTCCTGGGCATCCACCATTGGAACTAAAGTTGAGCGCCTTCACATCCGTCAATATACAGATCTTCCGATACTTCCCCAAAGGCCCCATGTACCTTTATAGTAGATACTTAAGCCGTATATACTATAAGGGTACATGGAGCCTTAGGGTTCGAATTAGGGAATACCCTTTAAATTCTGGAGTAAGACCCTGAATATTCCAGCACCCCCCCCAACTACCCTCTATTGTGCCCTAAATGCCCACTATTAAGGAGCATAAGGGCTCTGTTAAAGGGTACTCGGGGGGTGCTGGTTATATTGCTGAATTAAGGAATTTTGGAAGATCTGGCTAGGATCCTGGACCGAGAGGGGTGTTGTGGGAGGGTTGAAATGGTTTAGCGTTTTGGGTCTTCCCAGGATCTGTTTTTCGAACCACCCAACAATGAGGATCCTATACCACCCGCAATGCTGGATGTAACAGCCTGATACATCATTAAATCCCACTTCAAACCTGAAAACCGTCTAAACTAAACCCATAAACCCTCACTCTCTTCTTCAGCAACCGGGCCCCAAAAAGTTCAAACTTTCTAAGATAGAGCTAGTATGTAAGGCCAAAAAGTTTAAAGTTCACCCGTTCACTATCTAAGCTAAAGCCTTTGAATCCCTAAACCCTAAACCCTAAACCGCCTGAGAACCCTGGACTTGGACCCCAACCAACCTTAATCCTTGCATACTGCCCCCATACAGTACTTGGAGGCCCTTTGGACTTAGTAAGTAGGGTTAGCAAGGTGGGTTATGGGGGATTATAATAGGGTTTCTAAGGGATACTAAGTAGACTTACTAAGTGAAAAGGGCCTCCAAGTAACAGTCTATAGTCGGGCTAGTAATAAGGGCCTCATATACCTATACTATACCTGGGGATCCAAAAACCAACCGTTTTAATGGTCAAACCCTCTGATTAAGGGGTCATAACCTACTATTTTGTAGGGTTTGGGGATACAGGTAAATATGGGGATACAGGTAAATATTAGTCAACTGTTACTGAGTGGGGGCAGTATCCAACCTAAACCCTTTCAAAACCTGAAAACCGACCCAGATCTTCCACAATCCCTTAAGTAAGGAATATCTGGGGATCCAAAAACCTGCCGTTTTAAGGGTTCGACCCTCTAATTAAGGGGTCGTAACCTACTATTTTGTACGGTTTGGGCTCACAGGTATACCTTAAACTATAGTAGGACCCCTTAATGGGATTTAAGGTATATCCCTAATTAAGAGATTTTGGAGTATCTGGGAACTCCAAACCCTAGACTAACCCCTTGAGATCCCTTAATTAAAGGAACCCTAAATATATGCCCCCGAAACCCCTATACCCCTCAACCCTACAGCCTAAACCCTAATTCAGGGATTTTGGAAGGCCAGATCCCGCGAAACCGGATCTGGGTCAGGAGCACAGCTCCCTGAGGTAGGCATTCAGCGCGTGCTTGCGGTTCTCGATCTTGTCTTGATCTCGGCATTCTGGGGTTTAGGGTTCAGTGTTTTAATAGGGTTTAGGGTTCTGGGTTTGGGGTTTTCGGGTTTCGGGATTAAGGGGGCTCAGGGTCGCGGGTCTAGTGCTGCATGTCTCATGTCTCATTACATGGGAGTTTCCGAAAATTAGGGGTACCTTATTTTGGGGTCCTTGCAATAAGGATCCTACTATGTAGGGTACTATATTAGGGTCCCCTATTTTCGGAAACTCCCACATGTATTGCAGAGCCAGGAGGGATGAGCTTTCCACATTACCCCGATGGAAACACGATCAGACCGCCGTCAAAAAGGCACCAAAGAAGCCCTAAACCAGAAGCCTGAAATCCTGGGGTTTAGGGTGTAGGTTAAGGGTATTAAACCCCAGCCTCACTTTGAACAACCTAAAGTCTAGACCCCTGAACCCGTCTAAGCCCCTAAACCCTAAACACCTAAACCCTTAAGCCCTAAACCCTAAACCCCTAAACCCTAAACCCCTAAACCCTAAGACTCCCTCACCATCCCACATTATTACCGTCTCCTTCATACCAGAGCGGATTGCGAGGTCGGGGAATGCATCCCTAAACCATGAAATCCTTAACCCTAAATCCTAAACCGTAAAACCTCCATGTCACAGGCCGAAGAGTATCGGTTGGCGATGCAGGACTATGACGACTATTTAACCGGCATCAAGGTCGAGATCTTATTCTCGGCTCAGAGCTGAAATACCCTTATAACCCTAAACCCTTAAACCCTAAACCCCTAAACCCCTAAACCCTTAAACCCTAAACCCCTCAACCCGTAAACCCTAAACCACTAAACCCCTAAACCCCTAAAGCCTTAAACCCTAAACCCCCTCAAACCCCTAAACCCCTAGGCTCAGGGCTGAAATACCTCATCGGCGTCTTGCTGGGCAGCTCCATAGGCAAATTGGACCTCACGAAAGCACCCGGAGACTCCCATATCCCCTTGCGGGTTCCTATAAGGGATCCTTAAGGGTTCCTTTAAGGGACCTATAGGGTTTAGGGTTTAGGGTTCAATTAAGAATATTCCTTAAATCCGATTAGGGATCCTACTATTATTTAAGGTATATTCCTTAACTAAGGGATATTAAGGTCTCTGCGCAGACTTGCGCGCCCATGTTCACCAAGTACACATGGCTAAAGAGTTATGTGCAACTTATGTACATACATACCAATAATAACTCTGATGCATGCACATTCTTATCAGTATATACATATAAATATATACACATATTTTTTAAACCTATACTCATGTCTTTCTGTATTGGGGCTTTGAGGGTTCTTGTACAAGTTTATGTAAGCGCTTTTAGTTTAGAGTCCATTCAAAGGCCTTAGCCACAACCCTAAACCTCAACAATAATAAATTAACCTTTAGCAACTTTAGCCACACATGAGGGCTCACATGTAAGAGGAAGAAGAAGGTTTTGGGGTACAATTATGCATCGTCTTATAAGTGGATATTGTCACTGAGCCCTAAACAGACCCTAAATCCTAAACCCCAGTTGCCCAGACCTCAAAGTTTATACTATCCAAGGATAAAAGGAAGGACCCTTAATAAGGACCCCTAGGCATAACCTGAATATAGCTGTTACACACCCGTTATATAGCCCGTTTTAGGGTAGGGCCCCCCATTAAGGGTCCCTCCTTTTGCGCTTTGATACTCCCACCCTGCAGCCTCCCAGACCCCACCTGCAGCCTCCCCCAGACCCTAAGCCAATACCCCAACGCATTCTTGATTCGGTTTGGCCCCTCTCACGTAAAGAACCCCCCACCCCCCCCCCCCCCACAAAAAAACCACCAACAAAAAACAAAACAAACACCCACACACCCAAACCCACCAAACACAAACCAACACAANCCCCCCCCCCCCCCCCCCCGCCCCCCCCCCGCCCCCCCCCAACCCCTAAGCCAATACCCCAACCCATTCTTGATTCGGTTTGGCCCCTCCCCCGTAAAGAACCCCCCCCCCCCCCCCCCTAAAAAAAAAAAAACAAAGCCAGCATGTTGAATCCACGACCCCAGATCCCCTGCCCGAATACATAAACTCTGAGGAAAATCCTACCAGCACCTAAAAGCCCCATGAAACTTCTCGAGCATTAATTCACCCCAAACCCTAAACCCTAAACCCTAAACCCTAAAGCCTAAACTAAACCCTAAACCCTAAACCGTTGAACCCTAAACCCCAAACCCCAAACCCCAAAGCCGAGCGCACCCTAAACCCTAAACCTCGAGCACCAAACTAAAAACCATAGGACGAAGCACAACAACCCGAAGCCCACGTGGGAGTTTCCAAAAATAGGGGACCCCAATATAGTACCCTAGATACTAGGAGCCTTGTTATAAGGAGCCCCAAATAAGGTACCCCTAAATTTCGGAAACCCTAAACCCTTGTAGAACCCTATACAGGAACCCTTATAGTACCCTTATAGTAGTAACCCTTTAAAGGAACCCTAAGGTACCCTAATTTTCGGAAACTCCCACGTCAGGGTTCCGAACCCAAACTGCATCTTCAGGAAGTCGTGCCTTATTTGGGGACGCGGCTTTGCGGTTGAGGGTTCCTTTAGGGTTCCACGGTTTAGGGTTTAGGGTTCCACGGTTTAGGGTTTAGGGTTTGGGGTTCCCTAAGGGTTCCCTTAGGGGTTCCTTTCTGGGTTCCTTTAAAGGGATCTATAAGGGTTCCTTTAAAGGTTCCTTCAAAGGGATGTATAAGGTTTCCTTTAAGGGATCTTTTCAGGGATCTATAGGATTTTGGATTTGGGGTTCCCAGAGACTCCAATATCCCTTAGTTAAGGAATATACCTTAAGTTGTAGAAGAATCCCTAATATGATTGAAGGACTATTCCCTAATCAAGGGATATTGGAGTCTCGGGGTTCAGAGTTTAGCGTTAAAGGGAGGCGAAGGGCTCCACAAAGGGTTTGGGATTGAGCTTTCTTGGTTTTCTGTGGTTCGTTTTTTGTAGTTTAGGATTCCTAAGGCCATAAACTTCCTGAACTCATTTTTGGATTTAGCTTTCTCTCTTTCAACCTTAGCCTTTGTAATCTTTATTGTAAGGTCGTGCGCTTTTAGGGTGAATAATTTGGGACTTAGGGCCTAGGTCTCAGGGCGTCGGGCTTCGAGATTTTGCTCGATACTGTTGGAGAGTGCTGCAGCATCTCAAACGGAGACATTGCACATCGAGCAGGCTTCTGAGAACTTGGTCACCTAAATCCTGACCCCTAACGCCTAAACCCTAAACAGCGGTTTAGGTTTAAGCTTTAGACTTGAAGGTTTAGGGTCAGCTCGTTTCTGAAAGGGTACCTTCAGGCTCTTGGCACGGTTGAGCTTGGTTTTCTTCATACGGCTTTTGGGCTTCCCGGCTTCCCATGCTGCTCACTGACTCTGACTTTAGGGTTTATGCCGACGACGACTGCAACTCCGACTCCTGTGACTCTCGTGACTGCTGTTTAGGGTTTAGGATTTAGGGTGTTACATTGCCTCTCTCTCTCTCTCCCTCTCGTGCTGTCAATCTGTGAGTGCCCTCGTATATGTGGGCAGTTCTCTAGACATAGGGTCCCTTTTTGTATACAGGTGCCGTACTACATTGGGGTTCTAAAAAGGACCCTATTTTAGGGAACTATGCATATGTGCTCCATACATCCAGAAATTTACAGACTAATGAGTGCACGCGGACATACACCTGAGGACCTGGTAGGTTCATGGTGCATCCGTATTCCTGCGTACAACCACGCGAGGCGAAAGAGACGACTGGATTTAACATAGCCGCCTGAATGATTAAAATACGGAATTGTGTTGGCCACTATTCCGGCTCCTATACTGTCTCAATCCAGCTTCGGGGCTCTTGAAAAGGCATGGCTCAAATTAAAGTTGCCGTACTTACAGAATGATACGGCTTAGTAGCTTGAAGGGCTCCTTAAAGGGATCTATATGGGTTTCAAGGATTTCTATAAGGGTACTACAATGGCTTTATAAGGGTACTTAGAGGCTCATGGGACTTAGTAACTAGGGTTTAGGGGTTCCTCTTACGGACCTTTTACGGGTACGATGGCACAGAAAATCCTAAACTCTGAACTTTTCTAACTCCCTGAACCGAGCCCATAATCCGTGCACCTCGGGAAGTCCTGTAGTACGGTTGATGATATAGATCCTACATTACCCATGATCAGGAATATGCCATAATTCCCATAGTTTAGGGTCCTTTAAGGTAATGCAGGATTTATATCATCACCCTAAACCCTAAACCCGAAAACCCTATAGATCCCTTAAAGGAGCCCCTTAAAGGTACCCTTATCGATCCCTTTAAAGGAACCCTAGGATTCCTATCATCAACCGTAAAGAAACCCTGGAGTCGATCTTGACGCTCGGCCGGAGCCACGCAAACCCCGTCTGAGGGCGTGGCAAAGTCACGAAGTCCGAAAAGCGCTTTTGCACCTAGAAGGTTTAGGGTTTAGGGTTCAGGGTTCAGGGTTTAGGGGTTAGGGCTTAGGGTTCAGGGTTTAGGGTTTAGGGTTCAGGGTTTAGGGTTTAGGGCTTAGGGTTCAGGGTTTAGGGTTTAGGGCTTAGGGTTCAGGGTTTAGGGTTTAGGGCTTAGGGTTTATAGGGTTTAGGGTTGGGGGTTTCGGGTTTAGGGCTTTGCGTTGGGGGTTTAGGGTTTAGGGTGGGGGGATTTTTGATGATATTGGTCCCCTTTTTGGGAGCGACTTATTAGCTCGGATGAGGGTCAAGGTTTCGATTTTCGGTGACGCTTGGGAGGTCAGGGCAACAAATGCTTGAAGGGGTTTGCCTGCTTAGGGTTCTTGGGGGTCCTTGAAGGTACACGGGACCTAGTTGAGGCGTTGACATAACCCCGATGAATCCAGGCGCCTGTCGGCATGGCCACTTGCAACTTTATTGCAAGGAAGCAGTTTGAACATGTGCCTTATTAAACAGAGCTCTCTCTAAACCCTAAACACTAAGATATCATGACATGGAGCCGGAATAACAAACTCTAGCCTCAAAGCCTCTCCTGATGCAGCGCCTAGATTTTTGCAACGGGGATCTGCGGAGCACTCAAACCAAGAATACGGAAACCTCGGGAATAATATATTACTCACCTGTATCCCCAAGCCCTGCAAAATAGTAGGTTATGACCCTTAGTTAGAAGGTCGTACCCTTAAAACGGTAGGTTTTTGGATCCCCAGGTAAGCCCTAAACCCCAAAACTCAAAACCATCTTGATCCCTTATAGGAACCCTTACGGGCACCCTTATAGAGAACCGTTAAAGTTATGGTTCAGCTTCTATCCTAGACCCCGGGATGAATTTACATCACAGAACCCCCCCCCCCCCCCCCCCCC
>BGNK01001229.1:44641-69082 GCA_003297005.1 Symbiodinium sp. clade A Y106 | reverse complement strand
CCCCCCCCGCCTCCAGCAGAGGCCTAGCTGAACCCATTCAATGGTAGGATACCTCCTTGGGGGTCCTATGGTTTAGGTCCCTAAACGAATGTCTCTACAGTGAACCCCAGAAAGTTGGAACATGGGTTTAGGAGGATTGGTGCTAGGATCCCCTATACTCTACCTTAAGGGCATGGGGATATCGATGTTCCAACTTTCTGGCTTCTACTGTATTACGCCGAAGATCTGCCACTTCTCGCAGAACTTCACGAGTGACATTCGTCAGTGGCTTCAGCGGCTGCAGCCTGCAGCCTCACTGGCGTGGTTGCAAACACAAGCAGCCTCTCTTCACTTTCCCCAAGGGTCCATGTACCCAAATAGTATATACTTTGGCCTTAAAGTAGTCCCTATGTAGGTACTTTGGGGCCTAAGTATATACCATTTGGGCATATGGGAGTTTCCGAAAATTAGGGGTACCGTATTTCGGGGTCTTTATAATAAGGATTTTACTATCTAGGGTACTATATCAGGGTCCCCTATTTTCGGAAACTCTCATATGGACCTTCAGGGTTTGTGCATCCCAGGCTGGAAGTCCACCTAGACCTCCACATCATCGGCCTCCATGACGTCCTTCCGCGCACTTCGCATCTGTCCGGTTTAGGGTTTAGGGGTTTAGGGGTTTAGGGTTTAGGGTTTAGGGTTTCGGATCGAACCTGACCTAGGAGTTCGGGTCTTGAATGGCCTCAGAAAGGCAGTCGAACCACGTGTTTGCCAGCTGCCACCGAAGGTTGGACTTCCCACTTGCGCTTCGTTTTGCGATCGGCCTTAAACACTGCCTAGGAGACTCCATGCCGGAACAAGGTCCTACAACTGAGCCCTATTCGAGTCATATGACTCGCCGCAGTTCTGCAAAAGCTGGATAGGACTGCTCCTAAGTCTTGGCCCAACGTAGTAACCCTTTAAAGGAACCCCTAATTTCGGAAACTCTAAACCCCTATAGAGCCCTTTAAAGGAACCCTTTTATAGTACCCCTATAGTAACCCTTTCAAGGAACCCCTAATTTCGGAAACTCCTGTATAACTCTGTACCCCTAAAGTCAGACCACAGGGTTTAGGGGCTGGGGTTTAGGGTTTAGGGTTTAGGGTTTAGGGGTTTAGGGGTTTAGGGTTTAGGGTTTAGGGTTTAGGGGTTTAGGGGTTTAGGGTTTAGGGGTTTAGGGTTTAGGGTTTAGGGACTCAACCCGAAACCCAAGCACCCATGAGGCCCTCTGAGCACCTATAATCGACCTAAACAATCAGGATAGGTTCCTTTAGGGGGTCCTTTTAAAGGGGGTCTATAAGGATTACTACAAGGGGTATTATGGAGTTTAACTTAGTTGCTGAGTTCAGAAGCCCCCCAAAAGTGTACACTTTTAGTTTTATAGTGGGTAATTCTATCCCAAAAAGTGTATAGTGTATCCACTCAGCTACTAAGACCCTATAAACCGCCATACAAGCCGATTGCAACAGTCTAATCACCACTCTGCTTACTTTATCGGGGCGAAAGCCGGGTTTAGGGTTTAGGGTTTAGGGTTGAGCCTAAACCCTAAACCGCCTTGGGGTGTGGAATTAGGGGCTAAGAGGCTGAGGGCTCTGAGGTTTCGGGTTTAGGGGTTCGGGTTTGATTAAGGAGGGTTTAGGGTTTAGGGTTTAGGGTTATCTGTAACCTAGATAGCACAACTTCTTAGAGTTTCATTCTATGTTTTCCTCCAGAGCCTCCAAAGACCCTGAGTTCAGGAATCTATCCGGATTACATGGAGATCTATAATGTGACTCAAAGATATTCAAGGTCTATTCCGTAATTGACTGGTCTAAAACACCCACAGTTTAGGGGCCTCATTTTATGTTTTCTTCCAGATTGGGGTCCCTTTTGCGTCCTTTTGTAAGAGTGGCGCTTTTCTGGTGATTCTAAGCAGAGGCTTTCATTTAACTAAGTTTTCGGGTTCCTTTTAAGGGTACTAAGGGATTCTATAATGGGGTGCGCTTTGCGATGTTCGCTTTGCGGGTTCCTTTTTGGGTTGAGGGTTCAAAGTCTGCCTGAAAGTTCGTGGGACTTAGTACTTGGGGATACCAAAGAGGCAACTGTACTTAAAATACATCTTAATCCAATGTAAGGTACTCATAGCTGTACTGACTAAGCCCCATGAACCTCCAAGCGGGTTTGTATAATAACCCCGCATAAACGTCCTTATCCTTGAACGTCGTTATCGTTCGTTTTTCGTCTTGCCGTTTTTGCCATGAAACTAACGTCATCGTTTTGTTATCGCTATATGTTCTTCTCATCGTTTTACCATAGAAAACAATCCAAAACCCAACCAGGACATGCCAACACTAAACCTAAAGGCGCGGGGTTATTATACAATCCCAAGCAGGGTTTAGCGTCAGGGAGCCCTCCCTAAACCATAAACCCTAAGATTAAGGCCTATAGGCTTTAAGGCAAGGCTTCGGGTTTCCAAGACAACTTACAAAAGGGACACGTGCGCATTTTTAAGGGTCATCTCGTATCCTTCTTTTCTGCATTGATTACTCTAGGTTAGGGTTTTCGATTTTAGATTTTACCTTTCAGGGTTGCGTTTCAGGGTCTGGCCACAAAGTCGCAGTGCCAACCCCTGATTCTGGAAAACTTGCATCCTTGCTGTATGCATTACCAGTTTTCGGGCCAACGCTTTGAACCTAGGGTTCGTTGGTTCCAAGGTATGGGGTAGTGTTGACGGCTGAATAGCACGAACACCATAATCTACGGTTCCTTGCTGATTAGTTTTAACTATAAGCTTTTATACCCCAAATTTAACCGTATTCTAGCCCTATGCCCTAAACCTTCATGTTTCAATCACCCTTTGGAAGGGTTCGTCTCAGAAGATATTCGGAGTGAGATGCGCACCATGTGGTACTTGCCGTCTTGATGCACTCGGATGTTGTACCTCCCAGCACGAACAGCTTGATACATAAAGGTTTTGGTGTTTAGGGTTTTAGGGTAAGTTTAGGGTTTTAGGGTTTAGGGTTTTACACGAAACCACATATTACGTCCGCATGCCCTATATGAGGTGTCCTACATGATATATGAGCTGCAGGTAAACATGAAGTTTTAATTGGGATATATTGGGATTCAGTCCTTAAAGACCAGCTGAGTCATCTGAGTGTACTAAATGAGCAAAACAGGTTGCATCGATCTATACATGCACACGCATGTGTGTGCGTGTGTGTGTGTGTGTGTGTGTGTGTGTGTATTGTGTGTATATATATATATATGTTTAGACCCTAAGAGGCTTAGGGTTTAGGGTAGAAATTCCGAACCCTCGTTTAAGGTGTTTGATTTGGAGCTTTCAGAAAATGAAGCCGAAATAGTAGGATCGCTCGTATGAAGCATCCCAGAAATGCCACATATTGAAGCCTGCAGCAATCTTAATAACAACCCCTACAAACCCGTTCAAAACAAAAAAAGCACGCCAAGAAGCCAGTATGCAAGCCTAAAAAACCTTTGTTGAACATCGATGTAGCTCTGTTCTTTCCTAAACCGTAAACCCAAAACCTAAACCGAAATCTCTGAGTTCCACAGCGCTAGCTGCTCTCACGGCAAGCTTAGGGCGCTTTATTGATCATACAGCTGTTTAAAGGTTTTATTGAATTTGCTTCGTAACACGGTTTCTTAGAGTTGAGGGTTCGATTTTCTGGGCTTGTAAAAGAAGGGTCCTAACTGCTAAGTCTTGATGCCCAGAACTCGCAAACCAGAAGGCCAACCTTAAACCGAAAAGCGAAACCCATACACCCTCAACCCTAGTCCATAAACCGACTCCCAAAACCAAGGCTCCGCACTCTCTCGCTCTGTCTCTCTCTCTCTCTCTCTCTTCGGGTTTTGGGCTGTAGGTTCAAATCGTCCTGCATGGAACAAAGATGAGACTTTCATAATATGACGGCACCTACTATCAAGGATTCTTATTGCAGGAACACCTCGTCGTAAGCAACTTCCACATATATAGCCCTCAGCAATTGAAAGCTCTTCCTATGCCTACGCTGCCTTACAGCAGCATTAGCTGAGAGGAGTAGTGTCGGTATATGACAGCCCTTGTATCTCCTATGGGGCGGGACCATTACTTGGCGGAGTGTTCACCTAAACCTGAACCCTCAACACTAATTAGTCGCAACCCTAAGATCTAAACATACCCGGCACCCTAAACTCCGAAAGCGGATTTTACATAATCGCTCTTCAAACCACACCCGAAACGTGAGCCATAATTGCGCTAAGCTGCTGGACATGCGTGCTCTGACTCAACAAAGAGATGCGGGCTTTGATGACTCCCAAGCCTTGTGAGGGTTTAGGGCTTAGGTCAGGGTTTGGGGTTCAGGGTTTAATGTAGCTCTGGGTTTAGAGTTTGGGGCGTAGCTTGTCCAAGCATCCTGAAGAATCTAAAGGAAGGGTAGCCTTTGGGATTACATATACCTTAACCCACCAAAACCTACTGTTTTGCAGGGTGCCCTAGAAAACCCATATTAGGATTCATAAGAAGAACCTGCAAAAAAAGTAGGTTATGGTAGTTTTCGGTAGGGATCATAGCAACGCAAGCACATAAACCCTCGCGCGGGGGACCCCAGCCTTCGATCAGATCTGGTTTCAGGGCCCATAGGATTTCGGAATCGATTAGGGGTTTAGGGGCTAGGGGTTTAGGGGTTTAGGGGGTTTAGGGTTTAGGGGGTTTAGGGTTTAGGGGTCACCATGTAGCTAAAAGGTGGCTTCTTGAGTTTAGGGCGGCGGGCCTTAATAATTAGAACAGGGTTTTGGGGCTATGTTATACTTTTACTGTAACGAGGAACCCCCAAAGCAGTATAGGTAATTGTTAAGGCCCCTATATCATAGAACAATACTATAGATCCCTTCTAGGCGCCTTTAAAGAACCCTTTAAAGGAACCCCCCAAAATACGGCTGATGGACAAAATCCTGCATTACCCATTATAAGGAATATACCATAATTCCCATAGTTTAGGGTCCTTAGGGTCATGCAGGATTTTGTCCATCAACAGTAGAATAGGTATTTACTAAGGCCCCCCATTTTTTCCCCAAATGTCGAACCACCAAGGCGCCAAATCGAAGTTTAGGGTTTAGGGTTTAGGGTTTATGCTAAAGGAAGTCTGCTTGAAGGATCATGGGACGTGGTAAGTAAGGTCACAAGTACGTTGAGTAGGGTTACAAGTACGTTTTTGCTGGGCCAAAGTCCCTTGCCTACTTAGGCAAAAAAAGGTGAGACCGTGGGCACGAGGGTGTTATAAGTAAGTAAGAGTATAGATACCTTATTTAGAACCCTAGTTACTAATTCAGTGCCATGAATCTTTAAGTGGACACCCAGACCGAGAAGGGTCCCTATGGCAACGGACTCTGGACTGGCCCTTGGTGATGATCTCATTAGCCCTCAAGCCTGCCCTAACCCTGAATAACCTACCTTTTCAGATTCCTTCTTATGATTTCCTCATATCCTTGGTGGGGAAGAGCTCGAAAAACCTATCGATCTGGTCCATGCTCACTAACGTTCGGGTCTTGAACGAGCTCCGCGACGAGCTTTCGTGAAAATGCAAACCCTAAACCCTAAAGATCATGTCTGCAAAAGGCGCAGGCTGTTCCAAAAAGCATTTCACCCACTTTTTGCCCGCTGCCAGCGGCAAATGCGGTGCAGCATATCCCCGGGCGGGTCTTCCGCTGGGGTGCTTGCTGTGAATGCTTGTGAAACTGTCGTTAACACTTGAGGGTTGAGATCTGTGGTCCGTGGTGTCAGTCGGCGCACGGGGGCAGCGTCGAAGGCGCCACCACGCCACGGCTATCGCCTGCTTTGCTTCCGATGAAACGCTCCCATACTTGTGGTGGCCATTGGACATCCATCGGGACCTGAACACGCCAGCCTAGCCCAAAAGCCCACGACTTCCAACTTCCAACTGAAAGATATCACAAAAGTGGCTAACTACCCCTCAAGTCTTTGCCATTGCGACACGTTCTTACTATTATAGTATACTAATCATAATAGTATTGGGGGTGGGCAGCCGGGAGCCGGGAGGGAGGCCTGGCGGAAAGAGACACAGACTACAGAGATCTCCTCAGAAATACACACTCGTTCACATGGTGCTTGACCCAGGGACTCCAATATCCCTCAACTAGGGAATATGCCTTAAATCATACTAGGGATCCTTCGATACTTGAAAATTTAAGGTCTATTCCCCAATTAAGGGATATTGGAGTCTCTGGGGAGAACAGAGGCTTGCTCGCAGCTCCGAGTCAGGGTTTGCCATGCTTGCAGCCTTTAGAGTGGGCTCTTGTTAAGGAGCCTAGTTTAACTTACCACAATAAGGAGCCCGTATTATTTACTATAGATCCCTGATATGGTACTTTAAATTAAATCCCTTAACCCTTATAGAAACCTTAAAGGAACCCTCATAGATCCCCTAAAGGAACCCTTAACTATGGCAACTTATATTGGATTCCTTAACAAGAACCCAGGAGAACTGCGACTTGAAAGGCTCCTTGCTTACTGCAGCGTTACAAAACTAAACGTCAGCCCCAAAGTCTCAAACTGCAAGGCATAAATCCCTGGATTCTACTATAGGGGCCTTAAAGTAATAATTAGTATATGGTTCCTTTAAAGGGGTCGATAAGGGCTACTATAAGGGCTATTGTAAGGATTTAATATAGGGGCGTTAATAATTGGAACAGGGTTTTGGGGTATATTCTAATACAATGGTAATAAGGAACTCCCAAAATAGTATTGGTATTTATTCAGGCCCCTATATTAAAGCTGCTGCCAAGAAAGAGCCACAAATGACTGAACAAGAGCCAGGATGCAGCATCGAGAAGCCAGAAACCGACAAACCCGATGTGGCCCAAAAAGCACAGGGAACACCCCAGAAAACTGTACCAGCCACCAGCATTCATGAAGCAGTCCTTGTAGCATTCGGCGTGCGCAGGCGGGCCACAAAGGTCTTCTGTGGCAGCTTGGAAGATTGACCCTGAGGCGGCTAGTAGGAGACTACCCGCTGCGGGCCCATTCGCAGTGCCCCCCCGGATCCAAGAAGTTCTCGCCACGCCAGCCCAGATGCAAGCCCAGTAGAGGTCAACGACACCCGCTGCAGACATAGCCACTACGGTGCTTTGTTCGGAAAACAAGAAGAGACACGTAAGAACCACTGGCAAAAACAAGAACGACATCAGCCATGACGTCAACCAGAGGATGTGCATCCCTTCCCAAACTACTTCCGCCAATCCAGTGGCAAGTGTAAGCCAAATGAACAGGGAAACCACCACCACGACCCGGCCACCCAAAGCAAGGGCGAGGCCATCCCGCCGGTTGAAGGCAACATGCGCGACTCCCTCCAGCAGATAACCGACGCCACGAAGTAGACAAGCTGCAATCAAGGCTTTTCGAAGCTTTGGGGAAGCTGATGCAGGCGCAAAGCGAAGCACCAGCGCAGTGAGCCACATGCCGATACCTCTGTAAGCAAAGTACGAGTAGCTCAATGCCCTCCCAAGCGTAATTCTTGACATTCATCTTCATCCCTAAACCCAAAACCCTAAACCCTAAAGCCTAATCCGGAACCCTTGACCCTCACCCTAAACCCTAAACCCTAAAACCGAACCCTAAGCCCTAAACCCTAAACTGAAGCCTCTAGGCCTATAGCCACTTCGACTGACCAGCTGCCGACAAGGAAGAAGGCGGCGCAGGTACCTTCATGAGCCGCCGGGTGGAGGTACGGATCCTGGGTTCCGGATTAGGGTTTACAGTTTAGGGTGTCGAGTTTAGGGTTTAGGAGTTTAATTCAGGTTAGCATAATAGGGATCTATACGGGCTCCATGAAGGGTTTAGGGTTTAAGGTTAAGTTACCATAATAGGGATCTAAAGAATATGGTTTCCTTATTATGGTAACTGAAATAAAATCGCTTAACAAGAACCAAGGATCTCGGATGACGGTGAATGACCGGTGCAGCCCCACGACGCAATCGGAGTCCATTTGTTCAGGGGGAGCAAACGGAAAGCTGAGTACGGTTTCGAACCCTCATGCACATCACATGGTTCACATTCAGATAGGGTTCAGAGTTTAGGGTTTAGGGGTGTAGGGTATAGGGGTTTTGGGGTTATGGTTTGGGATTTAGGGTTCCGTACTATCTCTAATCTTCACATCGCTGTGGGATCTTTGTCGGATTGCTCTCCTAAAACCTAGTGTGAACTCCTATATCAGGAAAGTACCCACATAGATCCCTTTATATAACCCTTAAAAAGGAACCCTGAAAACTTCCTAGACCCCGAACCATAAATCTCCAGTCGTCATTCCCTTATGAAGGTAGCCCTTATAGTCGTCTTCCCTTATAAAAGTAGCCCTTATAGTCGTCATTCCCTTATGAAAGTAGCACGTATAATCAGTCATACACCCTCAACCCTAAACCCTAACCCCCACTAGCCCCTAAACCCTAAACCCTAACCCCAAACCCGGTCTATCTATAAAGGAAACCCTATAGTACCGCTAAGAGTCGTGATTCCCAGAGACTGCAATATCATTATCCCTTATAAATTAAGGAATATACCTTAAATCCAATTATGATTTAAGGTATACTCCTCAATTGCAGGATTTTTGATTCTCCGGGAACGGTTGGGGTTTAGGGTTTTGAGCTAGAGTTGAAAAGTTGAGGGTTTGGGGTTTAGGGTTTGGAGCTTAGGGTTCGACTCTTGGGTTTAGGTTTAAGGGCTTGTGGCTTAGGCCCCCTTACGAAGACTAGGTTCAGCCTTCAGGCCTTCCAACTCCCAAATGAAAGCCGATTCAGAATTGAACCCTGAACCCTAAACCCTGAGCCCTAAAACCCCAAAGTTCAGAGTGTAGGGTCTAAGGTTGAGAGTTTAGACATCCGCACAATGAACACATGGGTAGTTGTAAAAATTAAGGTCCCTTTTTTGGGTACCCTAGATAATAGGTGCCGTATTATAATAGGGACCCAAAAAGGGACCCTAAACCCTAAACCCCTAAACCCTAAACCCTACACGCTAAACCCTAAATCCTAAAACCCGTCTGACCAAAGGACTTGAGATTCATTGAGTCCTTGGAGGTTCAGGAGACTTAGTATCTTAAGGGGGCTCCTATAAGGGTAATCAGGGCTCCTTAAAGGGGGTTTCATGGGGATTCTACAAGGGTAATAAGGGGCTCCTTAAAGAGGGTTCAATGGGGATTCTATAAGGGTAATAAGGGGCTCCTTAAAGGGGTTTCATGGGGATTCTATAAGGGTAATATCGGGTATGAGGTATTTGGAGGGTAATTGGACTTAGGAGGTACAGAGCTGCAAGCACCCCTGATTAGGGTTATGAGTAACCATGTGATGACAGTTATGTTTTACACAACCCTCTTACTAAGTCCCATGATCCTTTTTAAGTAAGTCCTCAACCCTAAACCCTTAAAGGGAACCGCACTATGCAACTCCAGAACACCCTGAAAAGGAACCCCGAGACCCTGGTTTAAAAATGCCCCGCTTTTTTGCCCGGATGCCTTTGGCAAACATATTCTCCGGGTCCACTTGCTCCTGCAGCCGCTCTTAGTGGGCTTCCGGCTTAGGAGGGTTTCGGCTTGGGGGTTTGGGCCTCCAAGGTTGAGGGTTTAGGGTTTAGGTTTTTTTTTTGAGCTCCTTTTTAATGTCCGCCAGGCAGTTGGCAAGCACTAAGGCCATCGGGCCAGGAGATACAAGGCACTTACAGGCCTCGTCAAAAGAAAACCTCACCCCTCACTTGAAGATCTGCCGACTCCCCATCTGCTCAGCGTGCTGATCATCTTCTGTCTCCAGCATTGCCACACCCCCCGCCAAGAGCTGTGCTGTGTCTTCTTCAGCACCCTGCAGCACCGCATATTGGTTCTGCAAGAGTTCAAGAACCCCAAGCCCATGCTGCATCTGCACCTCGTTGTCCGTGAGCTCGCCCACCACCCACTGCTGGTAAACCGCCTGATACTGTGCAATCGTCATCTCCTCAGGCACGCACCCGGTGTCACCAGCATCCTCCGCGGTGGGGCCGACCAGACCCTCCTCCTTCACTTCCATGTTCCAGGACCGCTTCTCCTCCAGGTGCCATCGACCCACTCTCTGCCGGCGTAGTCGGAGCCTCATCGAGCTCACACCCTTCTTCCACATTCACAGTCAGAGCCAGTGTCGTAACCTCACCGCCTTCAACCGGGATGCGAAGCTGTCGGGCCACTCGCGGACTTCGGTCACTTCCAGAGGCCAGTTCCACCACCACCATTTGCCTTTTCCTGCCACGTGGGACTGCAGGCGGGTACATCGCATCCCACATCGCCCAGTCATCCCAGTCCCTCGCCGCCATCGTCTTGTAGGCCTCCATCGCCTCCTCCTCTTGCCGCAAGGCCTTCATGTCCTGGTCTGCCTGCCATTCCTCTTCACGCCGTCGCCTGTCCTGGTCCTCCACTGCCTCCCGCTCGTCCTCGAGAAGCTGGTCAAGGTGCACGTCCCAATCAGGATCTCGATCTTGACCTGCTCCGGCAGCATTAGCCACCTCCATTGGCCCTTGTCCTTCACCTTCACAGTCATCCGTCGGGCTCTCATCCGGCAAGGGTCGCATAAACAGCATCGGCGTCGGGTCCCCAAGCGGCACCGGGAAGCCTTTTGCCGCCATAGAGAAGGGACCAATGGGAAGGTACACTTCCACTTGTTGCCACCACTCCAGGCACCACGTGTCCCCCGGCGGGATTTCCCCAGCATCTTCCACCTCCGCTAGGGTGGCCGTCAGGAGGGCCAAGAGGTCCCCAGCACGGTTCCTGGCGTGCCCCAACAGGTATCCACGGACAATGTCGGTGTCCCTGTGGTGCAGTCGTCTCATCAGCCAGCGCACATTCGCACGCCTGGCACGAGGCGACTGGGCCGCAAGAGCCGCCTGAAGATTACCAAGGCATTCCCGGTAACGGATGCCTTTGGTCATCATGAAGTTAACAGTCTCCTGCTCCACGTCCATAGCCTCCTGGTAGGTCACAACCTCGGGCAACTGAAGCAAGCCTTCCTCGTCGACCTCCACCTCAACCATACCATCTCTGCTGTTCTCCTCAGTTTGGATGGCAGCCTCAATGGTGCTGCCGACCACCACCATCATACGCTGCAGCAACTGCTGGAATGCCAACACCAGAGTTACTCGGTCAGCAGCTCCATACGACCACAGAGTCTCAGTAATGGAGTTGGTGGTATACGCCGGCAGGATCGTGCCCGGCCTGGCATCTAGGTCGTCCGCACCGGCCAGTCCCAGCATCAACACCCACGTGTCAACTGCCTCGCTCAGCATGAGGGGCGGAAGTATGGGCCCTGCATCTTGATCTCGTGACTCCACACCTTGGCCCGTCGAGGCACCCCCAGATGCCACCCTTGGAGCGGCCTTCTTCACCGAGCCAGATGCCACATGCTCATCTGGAGCAAGTTCTTTGGCCGGGGCCTTCCTTCCCGAGCCGGATGCCCCATGTCCTTCCGGGGGTGGTTCACGAGCCCGGGCCGGCACACCTCTCTCCTCCAGCCGTGGCGTCTCCTTCCTGAGGAACGGGCACTTCTTGGCGGTCGGCCTCAGCTTCCTGACCTCATTCGTGACACGACCACTGCTCGCCACCTTAGGGGTAGGCCTCGCCTTTCGCGTCAACTCTCCTCTTTCCCGCCTTCTGTCTCGCTGCCTTCTGTCCACCAGTTTCAACCACTTGTTGTCGACCTTGATGGAGGGGAGGGCCATCACATCATCCTCCTCCTCCTCGCCCGTGATCGCGGCATCTTCCTCCTCACCCTCTGCGTTGCCCTGCTCGGCGGATGCGAGGCCGCCAGCCCCGAGCAACCATTGTGGAAGCCCAGGCGCCACAACCGATAGGTGGGCGCGCTCCGTGGCCCCTTGGCGCTCCAAACACTCAGCCATGGCGTGTGTAGGCCTCAATCCCTCTGGCCAGGATCCGGTCAGCGATGGCCTGGATCACCCCGGACACATCACAGCCAGCGTGGACCCACCCTTGGATATCATGAACCGCCTCGCAGCACCAAGCCTCCCAGGTCGTAGCCCTCTCATCAAGTTCCACCGGCGGCTCCGGCGGCAACACCCATGTCGGGCGCATAGCACTCGAAGATGCTCGTTCCTCCAGGCCGTGTAGTTGTGCTACCAGCATAGGGAGCTTGCGCCTCTGATTGAAGGCCACCCTCTGTCGCCTCTCCCCGTCTCCCTCATGGTCCTCTTCATCAAGGTCAATTTCGAAGTCGTCCGCATACCTGGCAAGGTCCATGAGCTCTGCCTGCTGCCGGGGATGGGCGATACTCATAAATTCCCGGTGGGCCTGTTGGTCTACATACCTGCACCAGGTTTGAACATCATCGCCAACCACCTGAGGGAGGCCTGCACGGCTGGCATACTCGTGGAGGATCGCCTCAAAGTCACCCAGCAGGTTCTGGAACCACAGGAAATAGGGGTTATCAGGCCGGCTACCCACAACATGGAGCAAGTAGTTCATGACCTCCCCCATGTCATGCCCTCGCGCCTGCAAGGAGGCCAACTCGGTACAGGCATGGTGGTACCAGAAAGGACTCCGGCCGTTGAAGGGGTCATGGGGCTGTGAGTGCACACCTTCCACCAAGCTCATCAACATCACAAAGCCCCCGAGGCGCCAGGGCAGCCCAAGCGCTGCCACCAGTTGAACACTGTGACTCGCACCATTGCAGCCTCCGCGCATGCAAAAGTCGGCATAGAACTCCATCCCCCACCATCCGGTGGGCCTCAAGGAAAGTTCATCACGAACACCCAACCCTCGAGCAAAGTCACCGTCGGGCAAGATCATCGGGTTCCCTTCAGCCACCACAGACAAGTCCGCGGTCGCACCCGGGAGCCCGGCAAAGATGAAAGCGGGCCACATCCCTTTGGGAGAACGACCCTTCCGAAACATGTAGAAGTCGCGGCGCACCATTACGGAAGCAGGCGCGTGCTCAGCTCAAGCCCAAGCTGCAGGCACATCAGGATTCAAAGCCTCCATCAAACCCCAGCCCAGGAAGCCTCAAGCAAAAGGAGGAAGCGCAAGTTGTCGCCCCGACGTCCACGGCAAATCATTCTGCTGCACCCAAATATCCCTCAGCCCTTTCCACCTTCCACGGTCGTGAGCCACATCCCTCCAATAACCACCACACGGTTTGTTCATGCTTTCTTCCATGATCGTGAGCTTGGCGTAGTGTCTACCCCCGCGCTTAACCCCCGTCGAAGAGTTCTGCTGACGACGCCACCAAGAAAGGGTCCGAAATTGGTCCAGCAGGGAACTCAGGGGCGGTGAATCGGAGAGCACAGCCCTAACCCTGTGACCCGAGTAGTCCCACCATTTCCGAAGCCAAAGCGTGGACCATCGACAGAACCCCCACCGATGAAGCACACACCTGGAAGCCCTCACAGACCTCTGCTTAAACTGAAGCCACGTCTCATCCGGGTACTTGCTAAGCCTGAGCATCCAACCCAGAAGCATCGTCTGCATCGCATTGAGGAGTCCCATGGCCGCATTGTCCGGAGGCGAGGCGGCCAGACACCACAGCCCAGCTCCTGCGACCACTCTCTCGAAAAGAGCCAGGCGACCGGGCAGAGGAGACTTGCACCGAAGCAGGTGTTTGACACTCCAGAACTTAGTCTTCGCCCTGGCCAGAAGCGGCTGGATGAGTTCACACACGGTCATCCCCTTTCGCATACGGAGCCCCATCACATCAATGGCGTCCACACTCTTCAGAAGATACCCCGCGACCTGAAGTTCATGGGCCCCTGGCACATCCCTAGAGCAATACAGCTGGCANGTCATCCCCTTTCGCATACGGAGCCCCATCACATCAATGGCGTCCACACTCTTCAGAAGATACCCCGCGACCTGAAGTTCATGGGCCCCTGGCACATCCCTAGAGCAATACAGCTGGCATTTCTTGACGTTAACCTCCAGACCATACTGCGAAAGGGTTCGGAGGAATTGCTCCAACCGCACCGCGACCACCCCTGTGTCAGGTCCCCAGAGCAACCCATCGTCCATGAATAGTGCATTCTCATGCTCAAAATCCTGGAACANATACTGCGAAAGGGTTCGGAGGAATTGCTCCAACCGCACCGCGACCACCCCTGTGTCAGGTCCCCAGAGCAACCCATCGTCCATGAATAGTGCATTCTCATGCTCAAAATCCTGGAACAAGCGTCGCAATTGAACCCACTCGTGTGCCTCTGCAGTTTCCTCCAAGGCTTCTTCCATCAGCAGACTGAAAAAACTGGGACTCTCTACCGCTCCCTGTTTTATTCCACTGAATAGATCAAAGTCCGATTGTCCCCACGGTGAGAGAAGAGTAGCCCTCGTATCCAGGATAAGTCGTTCCCAGCATGCCATCTCTGCTGTATCACCCAATCTGGCCCTCAACTTGGAGATCAACTTCCCTTTGTGAACCGTGTCAAACGCCTTCTTAATGTCAACCTTGACACATACAATAGGCAAGTGCTATTCACGACACAATTCCAACACCCTCCAGAAGCTGAAGACATAGTCGGCACACTGGCGATGCTTACGCGCACATTGCGCCGGACTATTGGCCCCAAGTTTCGGCAGGCACCGGTTCAACAGCAGCCGAGCAAACAACTTAGAAGAACCGCTGCTAAGAGCAATCGGCCGGAGGTCCTTGGCTTCGATCGGGCACGGCACCTTTGCCAACAGGATGAGCAACACATGGTTCCATTCCTGCGGAACTGACTTCGTCACCAGCACCTGTGTGAAGAACTCTGCCAAGTGAGACGCCCCTCCTTCAACTTCAAGCAGCCCTTGGAACAACTCCTTGCATGTACCGTCCCTCCCGACCGACTTACCTGCCTTCATCTGACCCACAGCCGTTTTCACCTCATCTACCGTGAAGGCCACAACCTCACCCTCATGAAAGATCGTCTTCTGCGTCGCACTCCCTCGGTATAGTTTCTTGAAATGTGCCTCGACCACATCATGCGGATCTCCCGTCTGGTGATCAGCGAACCCCGAATCCCACGACCCCTGCCCATCCAGCTTGATGTCCTTGATGGCTTTCCAGTCGCACTGGGACGCCCGTCCTACTCCTTCCTGCTCCCACTCCCACCGTGCCTGACGTCGGGCTCTCAGGGCCGCTTTCCACTGCTCCCTAGACTTCGAGGCCTTGGCCACCCTGAAGGCTTCCTTGACCCTCCTGCTGTCGCGGTAGGCTCTAGAAGGAACCGGCTGTGTATGTTCACGGGCAAGCACACTGAGTCGTTCCAAGGAAAGATGCTGAACCTCTCCCAAGCCACCCGTCCAGACCCGCGGTCCCGTAACCGGTCTAGTGAAGAGCTTACCCGAATCTCAAAGCAGCCCTCCTGCAACTCATGATCAGCATTGAGAGTGAGGCACGAGTCACGGTGGACACGACCCCTCAGATGCCGAACCCCTCTACTGGCCATCAAATCAATCTTCGCCCCTGCACGCCCTTCTTGACGAGGACGACTAGTCGGCCATCCCTGGTCTTCTCTACGCGGTGCGAGAGGCTGAAGTGACACACCCGCGAGCAAGTCCAACACCAGCAAGGCCTTGCCATCGAGACCCGACGCAATGTCCCCAGTATCAGCCTGGACCCAAGCGAAGGGAGCATTGAGGTCCCCTTGAACAACAACACGCCGGTGACCCTTAGGCATCCCTTGCAGGAACTTCTCAGCCGCAGCCGCATAGTCAGCCTGGTTCATCCCGGGGACCAGGTGAAAGGACCCAAACAAGACCCTTTCCCCAGAGCACAAGTGCTTCATCACTACCCAAATCCCGTCTCCCACACACTTCTTAGAAATCGGCGCCCAGGAACTGGGCCCATATGCAAGCCCACAACCTCTCCATTGATCTGACTGTCTGTGACCCAGAACCGTCATCCCTGGCAACTTCGTCGTTTTCCACCCCGGTGCCACTCTTGGGCACTCCTGCAGCAGCAAGATCGACTCCTTCAGAGGCGACCCCGTGCTCGAAGAAACAGCATCCGGCAGTTGCTCTAAGGCCGCACCACCAATGTTCCATCCAAGTACCCGAAAACGAAGGCCATGCATACCCGGAGCCGGAGGTTGCGGTCTATTCCCATCCCCAGCAGCCTCGGCCAGAACAAATTCCATCTTCTCAAGCCCCTGTTCGCCCGGTCAGCGCTTGAACTCCAGAAGCGCCGCCCGCAAGTCCACCACCGTAATCCCCGTGAACTTTGCGATCGCTCCCACCCAGATCCACGGCCTGGAGACCAGACGCTCGTCCCACACCACATCAGTCTCTTCTGTCACCACAGGCGGAGAACGCTGAGCAGTAGCCACAAGGTGCTCCCCCAGCCAGGCAGAGCCACTGCCGTACTCGAGGTCGAGATGCTGCAGCACCTCCTGATTGAAGCTGGCCAGCGTGCGCTTCAACCAGCTGCAATGCCCCGACACGTCCCGCTGAGCTTTGCTCTTCGAAAAGCCAGCCCACATGCGTTTGCCATGCGAGGTCTGCGGCCTTTGCCTCAGCCACCGCAGGATGTCAAGGTTTAGAGTTTAGGGTTTAGGGAAACTTTAGGGGTTAAGGTTTAGGGTTTAGGGTTTAGGGTTTAGGGAAACTTTAGGGTTTAAGGTTTAGGGTTTAGGGTTTAGGGAAACTTTAGGGTTTAAGGTTTAGGGTTTAGGGAAACTTTAGGGTTTAAGGTTCAGGGCCAGGGTTTAGGCAACAGTCAAATGAGAACAGCAAGTACCATCATATTCCCTGCCTAGCAGCGACAGGACTGCACTCATTGCTTGCTGGCAGGGACATCTGTTTCAGAGGCTCATTTCCTCATGTTACAAGATGCTTGGGTGGGATGATTTCCGATACCGGAGCAGCAAGCTGGACTGGAGTCTGCTGGAACTCGAGCTGCTGAACACTAAACCCCAAACCCAAAAGCTATAACTCTAAACCCGAAAGCCTTAACCATGAAATCCAAACCCTAAAGGCTTAGCCCTGAACCCTAAACCCGAAAAAAAGCTTAACCCAAAACCTAAACCCCAAAGCCTTAACCCTAAACCCTGAAGTCTTAACCCTAAACCCCAAAAGCCTTAACCCTAAACCGTCACTCCAACTGTTCTGTCAGGTTCTTAGCAGGGTATGGGGGAATGGATTATGGGGACTACTATTGGGGGTTATATAGGGACTACTATAAGGATCCATTCCCCCATTCCCTACTAAGCACCAGACAGTATTCCAGCCCCTAACTCCGAGCCAAGCGACTCCTGAACCAGAGGCAGCCTGGGTTTTGCCAGCTCAGTAGGCGGTGTCAATTTTACTGCCTTAATAATTAGAATGGGGTTTCTTTTAAACGGGTCTATAAGGGCTACTGTAAGGGTTACTACAAGGGTACTAAAATATAGGGGCCTTAACAATTAGAATAGGGTTTTGGGGCCCTTTATACTATACTTATAAAAAGGAACCCCTGAAATAGTATTGGTAATTATTATGGCCTCTATTAGGTGGTGCAAATTTTAGGCTGTATTGTGGAATTGCTTCTTAGTATGATTTTGGGGGGACCTACTTCCATAGTAGTAGTAGTAGTAGTAGTAGCAGTAGCAGTAGCAGTAGCAGTAGTAGTAGTAGCAGCAGCAGTAGCAGTAGCAGTAGCAGTGACAGTAGCAGTGGCAGTGGTAGTGGTAGTGGTAGTGGTAGTGGTAGTACTGCTACTACTAGTAGTAGTAGCAGCAGCAGGAGTAGTAGTAGTAGTAGTAGCAGTAGCAGTAGTAGCAGTAGCAGTAGTAGTAGTAGTAGTAGTAGTAGTAGTAGTAGTAGTAGTAGTAGTAGTAGTATATATATATATATATGGACCGACTGGAACTCTAGGGTGTAGGATACCTCCCTGAACCCTCAACCCCTCTAGCTATTGTTCAAGGGATGTTCCTTGTTCACATCCTACGGAAAGCCAGGATTCGGCCTGCAAAGTCAAGTCTCGCAGAGAAAGCATGACTTTTTGCGCTGCTACGAAGATGACGACAGCAACGACGACTGCCTCGCCTACTACTTGTACATTGACGAACCCAGAGGGTCCATATACACTACTATTGTAGAATTAGGCCCTAAAAGACCATCTCCATTATGGGTTTGGAAACCTAATTCCATAATCGTAGTGTATATGGACCCTGTGGGGAATACGATACCTCTTCTTACCAACTCGCACGCGTTCTCTGGACCGTCGAGAGGCGCATGATTCACGATCCATCGCTTGATTTTGCCTTGCCAAGAGGAGGGCGTTTGCTTGCAGGATATACGCTTGGGGCTGGGAAACAGGAATAGTGCTCTAGCTACGGATTAGCAAAAGGTACCGCTGCAACCTATACTAGGATCCCAAATAACCTAGGAAGACAAAGGGCTCCCTTAGTGGTAAAGGGTAGTTCTACAAGGAACCTATGCCTGCAAAGAGGTAAAAACTGCAGAGACTTGGGGGGGCTTGCGCTGCTACCATGCAAAGTTCCGGCTGTGCAGGTATACTTAATGCCTCAGGGGACTTAGTAAGTAAGGTTATAAGTAGGTTATAATTAGGATAGCCCCACTTAGGGGACTTATAACCCCAATGATAACCTACTTACTAAGTCCCATGATCCTTTAAGTAGGCTTTGCAAGAAAACATCTGGTAGCCACCTCAACCTTGGACAAGACAAGAACGTTTAACAACTACGAAAGCCAAGCACATCGTGTCACCCCGCTGCCCGGGTATGTAGCCTGGAAGGCAGAGCAATCATTAGTGTACAGCACAGTTTTTCGGGCCGGGCTGTCATTTCCCCTGCGAAACACTTTGAACTAGCACTACATCAAACCTAGGGCTGGTTTAGGGTTTAAGGTTTAGGGTTCGATGCACCCAATACCACTACACCCTAAAGCTTAAGGACATGAGTCCAATAACATTCGCCTTAAGGGATTGAACAAGCTTTTAGGGCATTTTGTAGAATAGCTATTATTATTATACAGAAAGGAACCCCCAGGAATGGTGTTACTGATGATTGAAGCCTCCTACATTCAACCTCGAGCCCTGAACCCTTGACCCTCAAACCCTAAACCTAAACCCTCACACCATCTCTAACCCTAAACCCTCAAACCATCTCTAACCCTAAACCCTCAAACCATCTCTAACCCTAAACCCTCAAACCATCTCTAACCCTAAACCCTTAAACCCTAAAGCTAAATAAACCCTAAGGACACAAGCCTCCAATTCGTGCAGTTCTCGCAAGATTTCCCAAATCGGCTCGTAGGTCCCGAGAAGCCTCCGAACGGTTGATGGACAAAATCCTGCATGACCCTAAGGACCCTAAACTATGGGAATTATGGTATATTCCTTATTATGGGTAATGCAGGATTTTGTCCATCAACAGAATCACTTGGAACTCCTTCTCTCTGTGTCCGCTTTGCACGAAGCCCTCGGAGAATTTCTGCAGCAGCTTCGCTTTCTCCTGGAGTTGCTGACTGTTGACCTGGTCGTATTTGCACTTCAGGTCCTGGGTGTTGACTGTGCAAGATGCTTGCACAGTGGTGCTCACATCCATGGGCGGCTTTGCTTGCGGCTGAAGCTGCAGCGGTTCTGTGTCGGCAAAGCTTACCTTCTCGAATCCTGAGCCCTTTCCTGAACATTGCTTCGAGAGAAACTCTCGCATGCCAGATGCAGGCGGTTGAAGCACCGCCTCCCGCACCAAAGCCCTAAACCCTAAACCCTAAACCCCCAAGACTTCCACCGAAAATGGGCAACCAGAGAATCCTCGAGCTTGACCTACCCAGAGCAAGGATGCATACGAAGAAGGGGCAGGTTCACGCTTTAGGGTTTAGGGCTTAGGATGGTTCAGGGTTTAGGATTTAGAGTTTAGGATGGTTCACGGTTTAGGGTTTAGGATGGTTCACGGTTTAGGGCTTAGAGTTAGCAGCTACATGCTTCATAGGATCCTTAGCCGAATGTGGGATCTGGGCTTGGGGGGTGGTGCTTGTCAGATCTGGAACCTCGGCCACTCCAAGTATCTATGCTCGACGTCTTCGCACTGTAAAGTAGGGGCCTTCATAATTAGAATAGGGTTTTGGGGCCCATTATGCTATAACTATAACACATAACCCGCAAAATAGTCTGGGTAATTCTTAAGGCCCCTAAACTAGATCCCATCATCTTCGAACTCTCTTCCAGGAGCCGGGGCGGTCCTTATCGGACGCTATAAAGAGCCCTTCAAGAACGCAAGGATGCTCCTATAGATACTCATAGACCGGCTTTAAAATTTACGATATATGGGCCCATTATACTATAACTATAATAAGGAGCCCTCAAAATAGTATAGGTAATTAATTATCTAGCCCCCTATAGTGTGGAGCCTTTCGTTTAAACAACCCCCAAACTGTGGGTTTTGAGGACCCCCACCCCCTTTTTGTGACCTCGGTTTGTCCCTCTGAATGTGGGGCAAATTCTTATGCCATCTTAAACCTGATAGGGTTTAGGGTTTATACTGTTTAGGGTTTAAGGGTTTAGGGTTTAGGGTTATACCCTCACCCTTGACCTGTAAATCTTAAGTTCAAAATATTCAAAAAGCTCATACCGCCCATATAGAACCTTATACGGCCCCTAAGCAAACTATAGAGTCTGCAACCCTAGAAATCCCATGGAGAAGCATACACTGCCTTCCCTGATAAATAGCACCTGAAGCAGCCCGTCAAGAACCCTATAAAGCCCGTGAAGCATGCTGAACAACCCTTGAAGAAGCCTATACAATCCTTAAAGCGCTGTCTGAAACAGCCTCCTTGAAACCTGCCGACCCTACAATTCAGCGTTTGTAGAACCACTCGGCCCTGGACTCCCTAAACCCTACAAAGCCCTTGAAAGCCCGAACCCCAGGCCTGTGCAGCCGATGGCGGCAGAGGGCTCCTGGCAGGTTGCAGCCCGACGGTCCATGGCAACAGAAACTCGGAAGCAACAACCGTAATGCCTAACATAGGGTAGGTTAGGGTTTTGGGTTTAGGGGTAGGGTTCGGGCTGCAAGCATAGTATAGTTATAGATATGAGGCTTTAAGGGAGTACTCTGACGTCCCCAAACTAGGCTTCAATTATCTTGAGAAGGGTTCTACATGGTTCTTATCCCAAAGGATCCATGTACCCAAATAGTGTATACTTAAGCCTTAAAGTAGTCTCTATACTGGTACTTTGGGGCCAAAGTATATACTATTTGGGTACATGGATCCTTTGGGTATCTAAAGGCCCCAAAAAGGCTGAGAGTTTCAGGTTTTAGGGTTTAGGACTTCGGACTTGAGAGTCCTTTGCGGTTCGTCAAGCTTCCTTCAAAGGTTCTTGTCAAGGTTCCTCTATTGGGTTGAAGACGGGATTCTTTAATTTAAGGGTTTAGGATTTTTGAAAATGGTCTGATCAGGCGTTATGTGGTCATTCGAGTCCTGGTTGGTGTCGCAGTCGGCATGCCGGTCGAGTCGGTGTCTACACCGGTGTCACGGTTGTTTTTTTCGTCGTCTGCTACTGCTACCGCCACTGTGACTGCTACTGCGACTCGCACGGGACCACGACGAAGACAATGCCTTCCACTAAGACTAGTACGGCGACGACTGCGACTGACCTGCAGCTGTACCGTAAACCCTAAATCCCTGAAGCCCTAAACCCTAAATCCCCGGAGCCCTAAACCCTAAATCCCTGAAACCCTAGATCCCTGGAGCCCTAAACCCTAAATCCCTGAAGCCCTGAACCCTAACCTCTGAGTTGTGGAAAGATCTGCCTCTTTGCTCGGGCTGTCAGCTTTGGATGGCGTGGAGGCCTGCAAACAAAGACAGGAATGGCAGTACATGCAGCACTGCACTGCGGGGGGTTCCTAGGGTTTAACGCTGAGGGTTTAGGGCTCCTTGAGGAGTTCTGGATCGCCTTCCCATCGCCGTTGTCAATAGTGAGCAACTGTTTTTTTAAGAACCTGAAACCCTAAGCCCTAAGCCCCAACCTAAATCCCAAAGTCCTAAGTCCTAAACCTGCTCGATACTATGTACTGAGCCTGTGCTCATTGTCTCTGCAGGACGACACTCTGCGCATCCATCCAGTTCGGCGCCCGCGAATCGAACACCGGCTTGCCGAACTCGGACATCGCTGTATGGAGACTTTTCCCAGTCCGGGTGATTCGGAGTACATGGTCATAGAAAGCCAAGCTCTGTGCGATACGGAAGAGTCCTAAGACAGAGGACTCCCAAAATTAATGCTATATGGGACTGTGAGGTCTCATTCTGACATGAAGACATGTGCTGAGTCGCTGGGTGCAAGATGCCGCAGCCGCCAACTTCAGGACATCTTCTCTGGCGAAGAGTTCATCGCGAGCGACGGCGATCGGCCTTCCTGAAAAATCTGTCCAAGGTAGCGGTGCCACCGACGGCCTTGGGAGTACGAATTGGTTTGTTTTTGCGCTGGACTGATACACCCTGTGGCTCTTTAGAACTATGCCAAGCTTTCGGCTTCGAGCTCAGGGTGTTGAGGCAGACAAGTTAAGGGTTTAGGATCTGGGGTTAAGGCTTGGTTCAGGGTTCAGGGTTTGAGGATTTAGGGTTCAGGGGTTGGGGTTTAGCTTGCCCCAGCCCGGTCCACCCCAACCTGCCCATGCAGCCCATCCCAACCCGAACCCAACCCTACAGCAACCCAACCCAACCTCAGCCCACCCCAACCGACCTCAGTGCGACATAATTCGGTCTAGGCTTTACAAAGTTCAAGGTTCACTCCTTCGGTAAGAGGCAGCCCTTAAACTACAAAATAGGCTTCCTAGCATGGCTTCGCCCCAAATCCTGAAATTATGAAGGCGTTGAGTGTTTCATGGTTGCGGCTGTTGGTGGCTTGCGAGGCCTAAAGGGTGGGTCTCAGGGTCGGGAGCTGGGGTTATAAGGTTTTGGGCTTAAGGGCACCAGTAGTGTTTCAGGGTTTAAGGTTTAGGGCTCAGGGTTTCGGGTTAGAGCACACTCCGTCTATACTTCTAGTGGGCATGGTCTTTAGAAGCTGTGACATGCTGTACTTTGCAAGCCTACTACATCATCCTCTTGTGGGGGTACTCTTAAAGGCACAGCCGGTCCACCCCGATCTACCCATTCAGCCCATCCCAACCTGAACCCAACCCAACCTGCAGCCACTGTAGATTTGGGCTTAGGGCCTAGGGCTTTGCTTAGGTTTTGGGCCTTTACTTAGACTTATGGCCCAGGGTTTCGGTACCCCCTCAGCAGACATGTCTGGGACATAGAATCCTAGTCCGAGTCGTAGACCCAATCAAGCTACCCGGATCTTGAAAATCCTTTTATTCAGGAATATTCCTTGAATCATATTAGTCCTAAACTGTCCGGGATCCTACTGTGACGTAAGGTATATTCCTCAAGTCAAGGATATAATTGGAAGGTCTGGGTACACCCCGAAGCCAAACCCTACCCTGCACCACAAGCCCTAAATCCCAAACTCCAAGCCCCTTTAAACCCTTGTACAAACCCGATGGAACTGATGGAACCCTTTAAGCAAATATGCTTTAAGAACCCCTAGCACCCAAACTACTAGACCCTAAACCCTAAACCCGAAACCCTAAAAGGAGTTTAGGGTGTTCTAGGACGACCCAACCGAGCCTCCTCGGTTGATTGGCGTTTGAAGAAATCTGCGGTGGCTTCCTCTTCGTCCTAGGTCAACACTTCCAGAGTTTGGGTGGATTTTGGGGGCGGTTTGGAGTTTAGGGTTTAGGGGTTTGCAAGGGTTTAGGGTTTGGGTGTTACAAGGGTTTAGGGTTTAGGGGTTTGCAAGGGTTTAGGGTTTGGGGTTTACAAGGGTTTAGGGTTTACGGGTTTGTTTAGGGGTTTGCAAGGGTTTAGGGTTTGGGGGTTTACAAGGGTTTAGGGTTTTGGGGTTTACAAGGGTTTAGGGTTTAGGGGTTTGCAAGGGTTTAGGGTTTTGGGGTTTGCAAGGGTTTAGGGTTTGGGGGGTTAGGGTCTAGGGTTTAGGCTTTAGGGTTTACGCTTTTACGAGGGTTTAGGGTTTTGGGGTTTAGGGATTAGGCTTTTACAAGGGTTTAGGGTTGTGGTTTTTTTAAAGCACAGGGTTTAGGGTTTACGTTTTTGCAAGGGTTTAGGGTTTTGGGGTTTAGAGTTTAGGGATTTAGGCTTTTACAAGGGTTTAGGGTTTTGGGGTTTAGGCTTTAGGTTTACGCTTGTGACCGCCGATGGCGTGGAATCATTGGGAATGATCAAATCATTTTTTCTGTGAGAAATCTGTGAGAAACCTGTGAGCGGGGTCTGTGAGAAACCTGTGAGAAACCTGTGAGAAGTGAAATCCGGTTGCTCAGGGTCTGTGAGAAAAGCTGTGAGAAAGCTGTGAGAAACCTGTAAGCAGCTGGGGATTGGGTCCGGGCCGGTGAACCCTTTCCTCACAGGTTTCTCACAGGCTTCTCACAGCCCGCTC
>BGNK01001229.1:1584-44514 GCA_003297005.1 Symbiodinium sp. clade A Y106 | reverse complement strand
AGGTTTCTCACAGGCTCCTCTCACAGGTTTCTTACTGCTCACAGACCCCGCTCACAGGTTTCTCACAAGATTCTCACAGAAATAATTGTTTTACTCCACTCCAGTCATTCCAAGACCCGGAGGTCACAAGTTTACGCTTTTACAAGGGTTTAGGGTTTTGGGGTTTAGGGTTTGCCCGATGACGACGAAGCGATTCTGACGAAGAGGGCGGCGAGGTCGACTACAACTGGTCAGAATGAACACAACCTTAGTCAAGCGTCTCGCTGGTCTTTTTCGTCAAAAACGTTGTTCTGGTTTGCTGCGAGGTGAGCATGCTTGATGACTCAGGAGTGTCTTTCTGGTGACCTCACGGTCAGAGCTTGAATCACCATTCAGGTACGCATTCTTTTCGACGAGCCAGCCCCCAATACTATCCGTTGAAACGTTGAGCCCGCTCAGCAGCACCTTGGAAACGCCAAAAGAGTATGGATCTTCTCTGACCCGATGGTGCTTTTTTTCATAGACATGTGCCATTGCACCTACAGCCCAACAGTAAACCCTAAACCCCAAATCCCATACCCTAAACCCCTTAACCCCAAAACCCTAAACTCCCCATAAAAGACCCAAGTAAGTCCCTGAAGCTTCTTCACTTTCAACCCACGCCCGGAAAGCTAAACCCGAAACCGTAAGTCGATTCCTCAGCCGTTCCACCCCGGCTTCAAGGCCCTTTACATCTTTTAGAACCCCTATAAAAGTCTTGTAGAAACTTTTAGAACCCTTATATAAGTCTTACAGAAGCCTTACAGAACCCGTATAGCAGTCTTATGGAATCTGTTGGAAGCTTATAGAAGTCCTTTTAAAATCCTTATAGAACGCGTAGAGGACCCTTGAGGCCACCAGCCTCCTCCTGCATGTCTTTCGAAGCTTTGCGCATCACCTTCCAGGGGAGAGCATAGTTTAGGGACTGGGGTCTAGGGATTATGCGTCAAGGGTTTAGGGTTCAGGGGTTTAGGGTTAAGGGGTTTAGGGCTGTAGGGGCTTTAGGGGTTTCGGATGGTTTAGGGTTTGGGGTCCAGCGTCTGGGATTTGACTAGTATGTGGGCTGTACGGTCGTGTGTCGGGGCTCGAGTTTGCGGCTACCGTGACACGGTGCACCTGCGCGATCACGTGCAGAGCAAAGTAGAGGCACATCAGAACCAGCATCGAGACCAGCACACCTCATTCAACTGAGCGTGGGCTGCTTGCTTGTCAGGAATAATCTCCAATCTAAACCCTAAACCCTAAACCCTAACCCTAAATTAAGGGAATCCTCGAGACTTTGCACTTTGAATGTAGGATCGAGCCACTAAGGCAGCTCAGCTTAAGGGTGCTGGCTTCGAGTAATGTTGGGGCCTTAATAATGACCTATACCATTTGGGGGGATTAGGGTTTAGGGTTTAGGACGGCCTTAATAGCTATCCATGCTATTTTGGAAGGTTCCTTATTATAGGTATAGTTTAATATAACCAAAACCGTATTCTAATTCTAAGGCCCCTCTATGAATCTGTGTGTTTCAAGCCACAGAAGGTTCTGCATTCGTGCCCGATCGGGTTCATGGTTCCGGTTTAGGGTTTACGGTTTAGGGTTGAAGAGTTTACAAGGTTTAGCCTTCGGATAATTTCGGGTCTTAGAGTGACGTTGATGCCAGCTTTCCTCGAGACAGAAAAACTTGGCTGACTGCTGAACCCCTCCAAAAAGTTAAACTTCTCGCCTCCTTACTATAGTTCATATAGAAATCCAAAAAGTTAAAATCCTAAGAGAACCAGAAGAACGCCAAGAGAAAGCCCTCCTATAGCTCAATGGCTCTGTCGAGGGTTGCTGCAAGAGTTGTCAGGAATTTTATCTGCTAGAAACTACCAGGATAGGGATAAGCAGTACGCAATCTAAGAGAAAACAACGGCCCAGGATCCATACGCAAGGTTCTACAACCATGAACGGAACGACAGTGTGACACCCCCAGCATTTGAATCACCTTAAGATGTAGGTAAGAAGCCCCACATACCCAGACCCCCGGGAGGATCCAAAAAGTAGATCCCTTAATGGGGGTTCCTATAAAGTACCCTTAGTAGTATAGGGCCCCAAATTAGGGGATCTACTTTCTAGATCCTCCCGGGGGTNTACCCAGACCCCCGGGAGGATCCAAAAAGTAGATCCCTTAATGGGGGTTCCTATAAAGTACCCTTAGTAGTATAGGGCCCCAAATTAGGGGATCTACTTTCTAGATCCTCCCGGGGGTCCGGGTACTGGTTTCAGGGTTTAGGGAGTTCAGGGTTTCGGGCTCTGGGTTGAAGGAACGAACTTCAGAGTGAAGTCGGCCCTCTGGTCTGCACCCTACCTGAAGGGGCACGGGACTTAGTAAGTTGGTTATAAGTAGGGCTATAATGAGGGTAACTCCATTTAGGGCACTTATAACTCTACTTATGACCTACTTACTAAATCCCCTGCCCCTTCCAGCACACCTTACGCCCGACAAAAAAACCGCAACCCCCGCCGCAAGCTCAAGGCGCTAGACAGGTCCAACCCTCAAACAAACCCCGATTATCTCCTAAACCCTCAACCCTAATACCTAATAATTTTAATAACTCCTAAACCTTAAACCCTAATCTTCCACAAAAACCGAAACTGCTAAACCCCTAAACCCTAAACTCCTAAACCCTAAACCCCCAAACCCTAAAACCCTAAACTCCTAAACCCCAGCACCCCTAAACCCCTCAGCCCCTAAACACCCTAAACGCTAAAGCCCTAAACCCCTATAAATCTTAAGCCATAAACCCCTAAACCCCTACAATCCCGAAACCTTCTAACACCCCCTTAACCCCCAAGCCCCTAAACCCTCAACTCCTAAACCCGTCAACTCCTACACCCCCTAAACCCCTAAACCCTAAACTCCTAAAACCCCCCCAAACCCCCTGTAAATCTTAAACCATTAAAACCCTAAACCCCTATAAATCCTAAACCCTATACACCCCTATAGATCCCTCAAAGGAACCCTTAAAGAATCGCTCCGAAACCCGAGGTCCCCTAAAAACCCCTCAATGCCAGGCCCGCTGCTGGCCATGGCCCAGAGGGTGTCCTGCGAGTGGAAGATGAGCCTGGGATGTGGGTAGGGTCTACTTAATGGATCATGGGACTTACTAACTAGGGTTATTGTTAGGGTAACTATACCTTACAACCCCGATTAAGGTAGTTATAAATTTACTTACGAAGTCTCATGACCCTCCAAGTAGGGCTCCCCATCAGGAAAAACATACAATGCCCCTTATTCTACGTATTTAGGCCCCTTTATAACTTAGTTGCTGAGTTCATAAGCCCCAAAAAGAGTACACTTTCAGTTTTATAGTGGGTGATATCTCAAAAAGTGTAAAGTGTATCAACTCAGCTACTAAGATAAATCTACTCGGGTTTCTGGGGTAGTTCTCTAACTCAGCAGGTTGAGGGTTTCTTTCCAAAAGAAAGCGGCCCAACTACTGTTGATGGACAAAATCCTGCATGACCCATTATAAGGAATATACCATAATTCCCATAGTTTAGGGTCCTTAAGGTCATGCAGGATTTTGTCCATCAACAGTATGAAAAGGGCCCTAAACGGCGGTGTGCCCACTTGTGGCCCCAAGCACTGCAACTTCAGCAAGTCCCTCAACCCTAAGCTACACCCGAAACCGCTAGTAGGTAGTTTGATCCTAAACCGTAAACCCCCTAATCGCTGACGTAGTACGTAATTGGAGCCGCAGGTAAAATCTAAACCTGCTACTCAAAGCCCCACACCAAAATACTCTAAGCCCGAAGGACACCAATTCTACCTTAACCCTCCAAAACCTACTTTTTTGTAGGGTCCCTATCAAATTCATATTAGGGTTTATAATAAGAACCTACAAAAAAGTAGGTTTTGGTAGGCCAAGTCTAAACTCTGCGCCAAAACTCTGCACCTCAAACCCGCAGGTCTACAGTAAACTCCATAAAGTTGGAAACCGGATCAAGGCCAAATAGTGCTGGGGTACCCTATATATTACTCTTAAGGATTGAGGCTATGAGGTTCCCAACTTTTCGGCTTCTACTGTAATTCGCCAAACCTTGAACCCTGAACTTTGTCAGTGCCTCGGATTTTGGGATGCGGGGTATGTGGAATTGGGGGGAGGGTTGAGTTTTAGTTGGTTTAGGGTTCAGAGTTTCAGGCTACTAACGATGTTTTCGCTTAGAAGCCAGGATCGGTGTAGCGCTGGGGTTTCGGGTTTAGTTGTTTAGGACTCAAGGGCTAAGCGGTGAAGGATTTCGGGGATTGTCGGTCACTTTGGCCTTCGACTTCCGCGTTTGGGTTTCCTTTTTCGGCAATGGGGGATTCGTGGCGGCATCGCTTCAACTTTGGTGCAGCGTAAAAAGCTTTAGTGCTTTGGGCTCAGGGTTCATTGTAATCCCACGTCACGAGGAATCCACCCAGGCGTATGCCACAGAGTCTGCTTGTGTGAGGCACTCCCTCCAGAAACAGAGGTACATCATGTCAACATTGACTTGATGCATTGACAGGCTGCCGGCACTAGGAACCTTAAAGCGCTTGTCCGTGCGCCCGTTGAATTGTGGCAACGTCTCAACAGCTGTCCGCAGGACCGTGCCCAGCTCTCCACGGTTTCTCAAGGACGTGGCAGAACATGAAGTCTTCACAGCTCGATCCACATCACACCTGACAGAACGGGATGGACGCAATGCCGTGCCTTGAGTTACCACTGCAGTGATTCTACTCGGTACATCCCAAACCCAAAAACGGCCCCTAAACCCTAAACCCCTGAACCCTAAACCTCTGAACCCTAAACCCCTGAACCCCTAGATCCAGCACATCCCGAGCCGAGGCACAGCAGGGCAATGCCGCTGAAAAAGAGGAAACGAAAGCCTGGGAAATCGCCGGTGCTCGGGGGGTTTAGGGTTGGGTTTAGGGCTTATAAGGTTTATAGTACTCTTTATTGGGTTCTTCAAGGGAATCTATAAGGGTTTAGGGCTTATAGCTATAGGGTTTATAGGGCTTCTAGGGTTTATAGGGTTTAGGGGTTTAGGGTTTAGTGGTTTAGGGTTTAAGTGCTTGTGGGAATTACCTTGACCTACCAAGACCCCACTCTTTTGTAGGCCCCCCCCCCGCGAAAATTCCATATCAGTGCCCATGTTAATAACAAGAACCTACACAAATGTAGGTTATGGTAGCTTGAGATACGGCTGATAGACAAAATCCTGCACTACCTTAAGGACCCTAAACTATGGGAATTATGGTATATTCCTTATAATGGGTAATGCAGGATTTTGTCCATCAACAGTAGTTTGAGATAGTTCACTTCGTCGGGCTTGGGGCTTGGGGACCTTCTGGGTTCAGGGCTGTCTTACCGGATCGCCGGGGTGTGCAGATTCATCTTCTTCTGCTCTTCAGCTGAGTTTCATGAAAGCAGGAAACCCGTGGGCCTAGGGTCTAGGGCTTCAAGGGGTTTAGGGTTTAGGGCTTTAAGGGTTTAGGTTTTAGGGGGGCATGTCTAGAAATTTGCACGCGCGCTTAGTCGGGCCATGTGCCCGGAGGCCATGATTCTAAAACTTCGTAACCTACTGTAAACTGGGGATTGGGGGCACAAGGAACTCGACGGAAGACGATTGAAATATATCACGTCGTATTTATTCCGATCTCTATACTACCTAGAGTCTCCATTGTAGTTCCTTTTTTTGGTTAACCAGGTTTATGGTTAGGATCCTATAATAGAGATTTTGGTCAACCAAAAAAAGGAACTACAATGGAGACTCTAGGTAGCCATTCAAAAGCCCCGGAGCCTGATTGAAGTATTGCAAAAGACCATGCAACAGAGCTGCAGGAAGGTCTGAATAGTAAGGACAGATAGATTTTCTACAGTACCGTGGTGCAGCATATCCATGACTGGGGTTCTCGTTTGCTGGTCGCTCTGCACGTGATACAGGGGCCGTGATGATCAGAAGAAAAGGGCTGTAGCATACGTTATTATGCCATACGTGATTACGACTGGCTCCCCTATTCTTCCGAGTCTCTTCTATGAAAGATGGTCGGAAGTCGGTATGGGCTGCTTGGATACAAAGAAGTTAGGATCAAACCCTACCTTAACCCTGAATAACCTACCTTTTTAGGGCTCCTTATTCTGATTTCCTTATATAAGTCCTTAAAGACGTAGGTTATTCCGGGTTAGGGTGCACCCTGAACGCTTGGACTCGACACACCACCCCAGCCCTCCACATAGAAAAGCCAAAATCAATGCCGGTTCAGGTATCCCCAAACCCTGAACCCCCACCCCCGCGACCTTCGGGTTATAAATGAGGCATCTATACTTATAATTACTTACAAGCCCATTTTGGATAATTATAGCCTTACTTTCTGAGTCTCACCCTAAACCCCAAACCCTAAACCCTAAACCCAAACCGTACTGAACCTCCAGGCAAATTCAGATGGCCAAGCGTCTCGAGAGGATGTATTCAAGGAAGTCAAGAATCTCTGCCTGCCGGTTTTAGGGTTTAGGGTTTAGGGGTCTGAACCTATAAAATCCCGCCGAAACAGAACATGTAGGGTTTAGGGATTAGATGTAGAGGGACCCGACAGCGGGGATTTCGGGACTCGTTTGGGCTTCAAGCCTTTGCTCTGTGTTGAGAGGGGTTTGCCAGTTCAGGTTTCAGGGGTTCGGGCCCAGGGTCTTCTGGTATCAGGGTTGAGGTGTACAGTGACGGTTTAGGGTCTAGGGTTGAGGGTTTCCGGTATCAGGGTTTACTGGGCTTTTAAGTAACCAGGGAGAAAAAAGTATAAACTTTATTTCATAAGGGTTCCGTTAAGAAAAAAGTATTAAAGTATGGTACTCCAAAGCCCAGTTTAGGTGTACAGTGTTTACTTAAGGAACCGTAGGACACAGTAACTAGGGCTAGTAGTTGGGTAACTAGGCTCATAACTACTTTTCGCACCAATTAAGGTACGTATAACCTTGCTTGCTAAGTCTCATGGTCCCACAGTAGGGTATCTGAGCAAGCCTGCTTCTTTTGACAGTGTCAACAGCACAACACCATGGAAACCCCACATGGGAAACTGGAACATATGTCTGACCAGAAAAGTGGGGCAATGCCAACAATCCTCGGCATCAAAACTCATCGGAGAAGCAGTTTATGACAACAATGGTGACTCACGATAAACAGGATACTCGTAGTACTTTGTATGATGGAGGCAGGCTTGACAACGACACCATCTTCATGATAACGATGCCATTAGCCGTTACAGGTCGCGAAGGCATATGTAGCAAATGCCGGCAAGCGTAACCATCACCAAAGGCCCACATATTTACTCCAACGAAGTTTCGTTTGCGCACTGCACCCGAAGACTTCGCGGCCTAAGCTCGTACAAAAACTCTTAAAACGACTCAGACTTTTGGTTCCTCGCAATCCCAACAAGTTTGCCATGGGCAAACTCAGTGCAGTAACTGAACCTTCGACCCTCAACCCTCAGATCCTGAGCCCGAAGACCCTAAACCCTAATCCCTCGAACCCTCAGCCCTAAACCCTAAACCCTCGAACCCTCGAACCCTCGAACCCTCAGCCCTAAACACGGAGCTTCGGGTGCGCTCCACGCAGGCGGCTGGTTACTCTTCTTCCCCTGCAGGTTCCTTTAAGGATCCTGCAACGTCTACCTCATTTGGGGGCTCCTTTGAGGGCCCATGTTTTCGAAAAAGCACCCTTATTCTTTTAGGGTTTCAGGTTTAAGGTTTAGGGTTTAGGGATCCCAGAGGCTCTAAAACCCCACTCAGCCCCACTCATTACGGAGTATTCCGAAGTCATATTAAGGATCCCAGCAGGCATGGTGCTTCATTTAAAGGTATCGGGGTCTCTGGCAATATAAGGGCCCCGATCCTGCCTACTTTTCTCTCTCTTGTCCAGGCGCTTTCCAAAAACCTCAGCCCTAAACCCTAAACCCTGAACTAAAAGCCTAAACCCTAAACCACAACCCTAAAAACTAAACCCTAAACTAAAACCCCAAACACTAAACCCTAAACCCTAAACTAAAACCCCCAACCCCTCCTCCTAAATGGGCGCCTGGTTGTTGAGGAAAGGCCGACACCAGGCCGTGATCGCCAAGTGGCCCCCCGAGATGAACGGATAGATCAGCAGCTTCCTGGGCTCGTTTTTGAGGAGTTTAAGGTTTAGGGATTTAGGGAGTGCTGGGCTCTTTTTTTATGGAGTTTAAGGTTTAGGGATTTAGGGTTCCTGGGCTCTTTTTTAAGGAGTTTTTTTCTTTTTTTGGAGTCCTGGGCTCTTTTTTGAGGAGTTTAAGGTTTAGGGATTTAGGGAGTCCTGGGCTCTTTTTTATGGAGTTTAAGGTTTAGGGATTTAGGGTTCCTGGGCTCTTTTTTAAGGAGTTTAAGGTTTAGGGATTTAGGGAGTGTAAGGACTATTTTAATTAATATGGTTTGTTTATGGTAAACAAGATCAGCAGCTTCCTGGGTTCTTATGTTAAGGAGTTTAGGGTTTAGGGTTTGGGGGTTTAGGGTTTAGGGTTAAGGAGTTTAGGGTTTAAGGTATAGGGACTTCTTAAGGGGTTTAGGGTTTTGGGTTCAAGAGTTTAGGGTTTAAGGTTTAGGGAGTTTAGTTTAAGTTACCATAGTCGGGATCTATAGTAATTAATATGGCTTCTTTATTATGGTAAACAAGATCAGCGGCTTCCTTGGCTTAGTGGCTTAGTATAGGTTTAGGGTTTAGGGGGATAGATCCGCAGCTTCCCTGGCTCAGTATAGGGGCTCAGGGTTTAGGGTTCACGGTGCACAATATGGGGTGTTGTAACCGCATCCTATAATATTTACAGGTTTGCTTCGAGAGGCCTTCCAGATGAGAGTATCTACTTTCTTATGGTTATGGCATGAAGGGTTTGTTTTCGCCAGAAGACATTAGCTGGCATTCCACAATGCAGTAAATCATGCATACTTTTACCCATTAGGCAAAACATGTATCATGGTATGCATAAGCCCATCACGTATATCCGATGGGAGAATTCGCGTAATGCATGCACACACCGATGCTTCTATCTGTACATCTACTGTTCATGTAGGTTGCATCGATTACAGTACTCACCTTCACAGAAAAAAAAGCCCAGAATTTTACACCCGTCCAGATTCCAAAAGAGTCCTGCATACACTGCGATACGCCCTGCTTCCGATCATATTTGCCTGCCATGTAGAAGCAAGATTTTATCCTACTTGTCGGGTATCATGGGGAACCAAAGGTTAACCTTTCTCATAATATAAGGATTATATGGGGATTATACTATACTACCCCAAAAGGTTACTAGTAGGTTATGTTGGCCCGTGAAAGTCAACATGTTCGTGAATCAGATCCTCTTAAGCCCAATACGGGAAATTCTGAAATATCCCAAAGGCCTACCCGGGACTTCATGGTCTTGACCGAAATCAAGCCGTCGATTGCAGCCCGAAGGTGTCCCATCAACAGCTACTAAGCTGAAACCTCACCTATAAACTCCTAAACCCTAAACCCTGAACCCTAAACCCTGAACCCCAAACCGGAACCCCAACCTTCCGCCGTAAATGTAGGAGGGCTTCGGTAATCGTATGCAGATTTCCTGCAGATCCAGACGAACCCTGAGCCCAAAGGCCAGGATCAGAAATCCTACACCCCAAAAGCCCTAAACCCCAAATACTAAACTCGACATCCTAAACCGTTGAACCCTAAAGAGACCGAAACCTCAAACCCTAAACCCTAACACCCTAAACCTAAACCCCTAAACCCCTAAGCCCCTACACCCCTAAACCCTAAACCCTGAACCCTAAGTCTTGACTTAAACCCTCTCAACCCAACCAAGAGCGCAATGCTCCGCTGTTTCGCCAGGCTACGCCTTCTCATCATCCGCCACGGAAGTGTAGGTAACCAGCATCCTTGGAAGGCAATGGGAGTTTCCGACAATTACGGGTGCCTTTAAAGGGAGTAACTTGCTAAGTCTCATGACCCTGCTTGTATGGTATATTGTCTTTGTTCCAATAAGCCAAAAGATGGGGAAACCGTAAACCCGCAGCCTACACCCAAAAACCGCTCTCGACTCCATGAATCCAGAAACTCTCTCATAAAAGCCCCAAGCATCAACCCTAAATATGTGTTCGGCTTGGACACTAAACTCTCAAAATCCCTAAACCCTAAACCCTAAACCTGCACCAGAGAGGCATGATGGCAACGTCTCCCCGCTTGATCAGGATGTCCCACCACCAGTAGGCGGGCTCGAAGCCATCGATGAAGTAACCATAAGTCCTGTAAGGGTTCCAGGGTTCTTGGTTTTTTCAGGTATGATGGCCAGGTTATAGGTTTAGGGTTTTGGGTTTAGGGCTCCAGGATTCTAGGGTTAAGGGTTCAGGGTTAAGGGCTTAGGTTCCGGCATTCTACTTAAAGGATCATGGGACTTAGTAAGTAGGTTATAATTGGGGTTGTAATTCCCCTAAGTGGGGTTATCCTAATTATAGCCTACTTATAACCTTACTTACTAAGTCGCATGAGCCTTTAAGTAGGGTTAAGGGCTTCAGGGTTAAGAGCTCAGGGTTTTGGGCTTAGGGCTTCCGGGTCTGGGAGAATCCCGGCACCGTTTGGGAGGTTGAGAAAACAAGGGGGTCAGGATGAACCCTAACAGGTGGAACTGTTCTGAGGAACTTGAAAAAAATCAGGGACTCTCCTAAATTCGAAAAAAACCGCCATGTTGGCTTTTTGGGGTGGATTGAATCGAAGGGTCAGGCTCGTGAGCTTCCGACTGAATCTTCACGGCTGGACGATGGGTACGGACTCATTGGTCGGTCTGGGGAAAGGTCCGGGCACATGGAAGCCCCAAGCCCTAACCCCTAACCCCAAGCCTAATCTCAAAACCCAAAACCCCAAACCCACAACCCAAAACCCCTAAAGCCCCAAGCCCTAACCCCTAACCCCAAGCAGCACACCCCTCCAGAACCCCAAATCCTGAGTCTTGGGTATTGGGTCAAGGTTTGCGTAGTAGGTTATTCGGGTTTAGGGGGCCGCAAACCCCTAAATACTCATAGTATGGATCCCATGAGCTTCGAGGGTATATTCCTCATATTCCATACGACACCTAAACCCTAAACCCCTGAACCCTAAACCCCACACAAAGTCCCTAAGGCGGCTCGGAAACTCCACAACTGCGAGAGGAATCGCCATGTCCTGTAATTTTCCTGGGTGTTCCGATCTTTCAGCCGCCAAATCGCCAAGTAAAGCAGCAGAGGGATGCCAATGCCTGTGCTTTCAGACTTGAGGGCTACCTGAAGGACCAAATGACCCTTAAAAGTAGGGGCCCTATACCCATATACTATGAATCCCTATATGGTATATGAACCTTAAACCCTTTTAGGGTTCATTTCGTCCTTAGGGTAGGGTTTGATAAGGGTTTAAAGCGTAGGGTCAGGGTTTAGGGTTTAGGGTTTAAGGTTTTGGGGTTCAGGGTTCCAGTTTTTTGATTTTCTTATAGTCCTTAAAACGGTAGGTTATTCCGGTTAGGGTTTGATTCCAGTAAACCCCATAAAGTTGGAAACCGGATTAAGGCCAAAAAGTGCTGGGATTTCCTATACATTACTCTTAAGGATTGAGGCTATGGGGTTTCCAACTGCTGGGCTTCTACTGTAGGGTTTAAGGCGTAGGGCTAGGGTTAAATGGGTTTACGGCTTAGGGTCTATGAACATAGAGGGTTTGAAACAACGCGACGATCCTTCCCTCATAGTTCTAGGTTTAGGGTTTAGGGCTGTAGCTTTTTCTCCGTGTTCAGGGTTGACACCTCAGCATGACCGAGTGTGCCTCGAGCCCTAAACCCGAACACAGGAATTTTAGGGCAGGTGTGCCTGAACCTTCGGGTGAAGGGCCTTGTGGGTCTGTAGTCTATACCCTGTACTATCAACCCTAGGCACCAAACCCTGATTTCCCGAACTTATTCGTCGGCAAGCTCCCCTAAACACTAAACCCAAAACCCTAGCCAGGTCACACCAAACGCTGAGTCCGATGATGGCGATATAGGCGATGGGAAGGTGATCACCAGTCCTGATAGCTGCTCTGAGGGCTTTTGGGGACTTAGAAGCAAGTAGTTAAGAGTTTAGGGTTTTGGGTTTAGGGTTTTGGATTTAAGGCTTTGGGTTTAGGGTTCAGTTACAATTACAAGTACCTAACTATACGTATCGTCACCCTATAAAAGAACCCGGACTTCACCGGGTCCAAGGTGCTAAAACCTGATAGTTACCCTGACAGAAGCGTTTACAAGGAGGCCTGGAAAGGAACGCAAGTGACCCTGATCTTATTATCACCAAGATTAGCCCAACTTACTACACTACCAAATAACCCCAAACCTTAAACCCTACAAGCCCTAATCAAATAATCTATTCAGGCTCACAAAACTCTTCTCGGAGGCTCCAACATTCCACGTCAGGATGCGGTTGGAGCCGCATAACGACCCCTTCCTGGACAAGCAGGGAGGGTTTCGGGCTTTGCAGAGTTTAGGCTGTAGGCAGGGTTTGGGATGTTTAGTAATTTAGGCGGCGGATCGGTTGCTTGTTTTTTGGCCTTCTGGGATTTCGAAAACTCTGCACCCTGTGAACCCTACTCTGGAGTCCTCGCGCAGCCCAGCCCAGCCCAGCCCAGCCCAGCCCAGCCCACGGCCAGAGCGCAGCTCCCAGCCCATCAACTCCGAAATCAAGTCTAGAAAGAAAGCCTGCTCAAAACGTTTCGCTCAAAACGTTATTGGCACCCAAACCCTTAAAAATTTCGATAAACCCAAATCCAAACCTTAAACCCGAAACCCCTAAACCAAAACCCTTCTAGATCCCTTAAAAGAACTCTCACAGAATCCCTTAAAGGAGCCCTTAAGGAACACCTTAAAGGACACCTAAACCTAAACCCCTGAACCCTTCTAGATTCCTTAAAAGAACCCCTGAAAGAACCCCTGAAAGAATCCCTTAAAGGAACCCCTAAACCTGCCTTCTGGCTTCCATTTCATGACCCGCCTCGCCCGAGACGGGCTTGCACCAGATCATCTGCAGATACTGCGAGAGAAGACCTGGCCACCTCGGTTCGTGGGAGATCTGGTTTTTTAGGGGTGTAGGGTGTAGGGTTATGAGTTGTTTAGGGTGTAGGGTGTAGGGTTTTGAACTGTTTAGGGCTTAGGGTGTAGGGTTATGTGTTGCTTTTTGGTATACTAGAGGTCCTAGAGTGTTGCTTTACTAGAACGGTTCTGGAGCTTTCTGGCCACCTTGGTGGGAACTCCGCTGCAGTTTGTGTTGCTGCTTTGCTTCGGGTCTCGCGTGTTGGGGTTCCGGGTTTTGGGGATCTTGGATTGGCGTTTACGGCTTTGGATTGTTTACGAGCTTTTGTTGTAGACTTCGGGGTGTTGAGGATTTAGTAGATGAGCTTCGGATGGAAGGCCTGGGGGGATTGTGGGGGTTTGGGACGCCGGGTCAAGGAACAAGGAGGTGGGACTCTACTTAAAGGCTCATGGGACTTAGTAAGTAAGGTTATAAGTAGGTTATAGTTAGGATAACCCCACTTAGGGGACTTATAACCCCAATTATTACCTACTTACTAAGTCCCACGATCCTTTAAGTATGGTTGTTTGGCGGTGGAAGCAGGATGCCGGGACTCAAGCCCCTCCACCCTAAACTTGAACCCCTAAACTCTGAACCCGGAAGGACTGCCCCCGGGAAAACCACCACCGGTTTATATAGGGTTCAGGGTTCCTTCACCTCCCTCAAAAATGCATTTCGATTGTCTTTCCTCCGATCCGCTTACACGTTTACAAGGCAAGCAACAAGCAACCCTAAACCCTAAACCCTAAGCCGAAGAGGAGCAGGCCCCAAGCAGTAAATCCCCAAACCGAAATGCAAGACACTAGAGAAGTCCCCTAACAAAACCGTACAACACCCCAAGCATCCCTCACCCAAACCTCTAAACCCTTGTTTAACTACCCCTTGGCTGCAACCGGCCGGCATGTTGATCAGCGTGACCCAAATTACCTGAATAAGTTGCTGTAAGGCCTCTAAGGTTTCGAAGAGGCTTGATGCTTTCACGCAGGGTTCGTGAACATTTGCAGGGTCTTGCAGGGTGCTATACGGGGTGTTCGGGTTGAGGTTTGCAGGGTTGAGAATTTCAGGGTGTTCGGGTCTAGGGCAGGGTGCTCGAGTTGAGGCTTTAGAGGCTTCCCGTGACCTCGATTACATTGGGTGCTCGGGCCCCAAACTTTAAACCTTCAACCCGAAACCCTAAACCCTAATGATACCTTAATCCGAAGACTCCCTAACCTCGGAATTAAGGACTTTCCTCGATTTATAGTGTGGACAGAGTTTAGGGTTTAAGGCTTGCGATTATAGGGACCTTTATGATTCAAGCGATACATAGCGCAGTCCTTATCCAAACAAGGATGTCGGAGTTTTGTCGGAGTCTTGGACCAACAGGGACCCTTGCATAGAACCCTTAACTTAATTAATAGTAGACTAGTAGACTTTAGACTCTTCTTCTATAGAACCATCAATCATCCCCTAAATGAGGGACCCGAACTTTCTGCAACAGTCCTTAAACTCAAAACCCGATATCTCCTTGCTGGAGTTCTCTATGAACGAATCGAAGCTAAACAGATTTACCGCCTCTATTGTCCACGTAAGCTCGATCGAACCAGAGACAAAAAAAACAACTATACCCTAAACCTAGGACCTAAATCCCTCCCTCAAAAAACCGAAAGACCAAAAAAATACCCTAAACACCCCTAAATCCTAATTCCCCCCACACCCTCACCCCACCCGCCCTAAACCCTGAACTCCAAACCCCAGAACCCCCAAACCCTAAACCCCAAACCCCTAAACCCCAAACCCCTAAACCCAGAAAAAAACCCAAACCCCTAAACTATACCCCCCCTTAGAACCACAATAAAAACCGGATGTTCAAAAACAATTCCGAAGGAGACTATAGTAAACCCAAAACCCTAAACCCCTAAACCCCAAACCAAACAAAAAAGGCGGCCCCGGCGCAGGGATGCACTGATGGAAGAGCCGTGCCGCCCCCGGGGACTTGGTGAACAGGCCCAGGTCTAAAGTCTCCTCGGCTATACGCTCATAGGGTTTAGGGTTTATGGTTAAGGGGTTTCGGGTTTAGGGTTTAGGGTTTCGGGTTTAGGGTCTAGGGGATTAGGGTTTAGGGTTTAGGGTTCTGTATAGGGGTCTCATTACATAATTGTCGGGGTAAGGGGTTTAGGGTTCAGGGTTTAGGATTAGGGTGGGGGGCTCCTCGGCTGTGAGCTTTGGGGCTTTGCGGGCCTTGGCCTTTCGGGTTTAGGGGTTTAGGGTTTAGGGGTTTGAGGGTTTAGGGGTTTAGGGGTTCAGGGATTTAGGGTTTAGGGGTTTAGGGGTTTAGGGATTTAGGGTTTAGGAGTTTAGGGTCAGGGGTTAAGGATTTAGGGGTTTAGGGTTTACGGGTTTAGGGTGAGGTCTTAATATATAATTCACACAGGGCTTTGGGGTATACTCCACCATATTTATAACGCGCAGTCCTAAGGAATTATCTTAGTCACTAATTCTTTTTAGGGCTTTCAGGGCCTAGGGCTTTAATTTCGGTGCGTAGGGCTTAAGGCTGCGGGTTTTTTGGTTTCAGGGGCCTAGGGGTTTGGGGCTTGGGGTTTAGGGGTTTCGGGTTTAGGGTCTAGGGTTTTAGGTTTCGGGCCGAGGGTTGTGAAGCTTAGAGTCTTAGGTGCGGAGGTCATAGGCCCAAAGAAACTTTACCCCTGGTTCGTAAGCCCCGTGATGCTGTTAATAAACCCTGCTTACACCCAAGAAAATCATACCTCCATCAATCATCATAGAGAGCTGAATCTAGTTTAGGGAATATTGAATATTCTTGAATGAGGAAACCCTAAGCCCTTTCTACTTTCTACACCCTGATGGACCCCTTGTGGAACTTTTAAATGAATCCTGAAAGAAACTGTGGCAGCCCCTTGAAGGAATCGGTAATGGAACCCCCATAGTAACCGTATAAAGACCTGCTAGTCCTCCGTAAGCTTTCTTAAACGAGCCCTGGCAAAATCCCTTAAGGGGACTCTTAACGGAGATGTTTTGCTTGCTTACGCCCCAAGTCCGAGCCACGAGGTCTACCTCCTTCGCAGCGCTGCCCTTCCAGACAGGACGCTCATAAGTTCTATAAGGTTTCGGGTTTGGGGTTTAGAGTTTAGGGTTTAGGGCTTAGGGTTCAAGGTTTTGGGTTTTGGGTTTAGGGTAGCCCATTTATTAAGGTACCTTTTTCCTTATTATTCAGTTTAAATAAGGGGACCCTAAAAACAAAAAGGGCAAAAGAGTGCTACTCAGGAACCTAGCCTGTAAGGGTGCATAATAAGCTGATTTCTGTGATTCGGGTTTAGGGTGTCATGAAGGCTCTAGAAGAGTTGCTGGGCTTTGGGTTCATCGGTTTACTTGGGGTTTGGAGGTTTCGGATTTGAGGTTTTTGGGATTTAAAACGTCAACAGTTAAGCCCGCTGGCTTGGGATGTGTCATACAAATTAGACTACAGTATGCGTTTGCAGGGACTGTGCGAGGAGGTCGGCTCATATGGTTGAAAACAATTTACCCTCTTCTTCAACAACCGGGCTCCAAAAAGTTAAAACTTGCTAAGATAGAGCTGATATATAAGGCCAAAAAGTTTAAAGTTCCCCCGTTTATTATACCAACGTTGAAGATAAAACGACAATTGTAGACCTGGCTTTTCAACTGTAAACCCTAAACCAAAGATCTGCTTTTTGTTCTAACCCTCAAACCCAGTGATTTATGCAGCCATACGGCTGATGGACAAAATCCTGCATGACCCTAAGGACCCTAAATTATGGGAATTATGGTATATTCCTTATTATGGGTCATGCAGGATTTTGTCCATCAACCGTATTGAACTGGCGTGCCGAAACCCTACACCTGCAGAAGGACCCCAACCTCTCCAAACCCAAGCGGTTCAGAAATGATGGTGTCGGGTTCAGGGTCCAGGAGCCCCAAATCAGAAATCTAAACCCTCAGCCGTGTTTTGCAGGTTTCAAGTTTCAGGGCTTGCCTTGGGGCCCCCAAAAAGCACATAAGCAAAAATTAGGATAGGGATATCCCATATAAACCCCCTTATAATGAAGCTCAATAAGGTAGGGATACCCCTATCCAATGCTTATGCTTATGTGCTTTTGGGGTCCCTAATTCCTAGTTGCTGAGTTCTTTGAGAAAACCTGGGGCCACCCGCAAGCGGAATATTTAAAGGTTTTCGGGCTGAGGCTTCGGGTTTTGGGGTTTAGGGTTTAGGATTTAGGGTTTAGGGTTTAGGGTTTAGGGTTTGGGGTTTAGGGTTTAATTAGGGTGTGGGTTTTCGGGATTGGGGTTTAGGTTTCAGGGTTTAGGTTTTAGGGTGTGTATACACTGCGCACGCAGTGGGTACACTTCCTTCAGAATGGGGGTTCGCATCCACCTCTCGCGCGCCTGCGTCAGCGCATACGTACTCCCACCCCAACCACCCAAACTATTCTCAATCAGGGTCTACCCAAAACCTCCAAAACCTACTTTTTTGTAGGGTCCCTATAAAATTCATATTCGGGTTTATAATAAGAACCTACAAAAAAGTTTTGGTAGGTCAGGGTCTAAGGTTGGCCCCACACCTTTCTTTCAGCGGCCCCGCAATTGAGATGGATTAGCCTCGCGGCCTGAAGCAACGACTTCGTTATGAGCATCGCCGGGTGACGAAATTCCTCGTGGCCCTAAACCCTGCGACCCCCAAGAACCTACCTTTTTAAGGACTTATATATAAAGAAATCAGAATAGAACCTACCTTTTTAAGGACTAATATAAAGAAATCAGAATAAGGAACCCTAAAAAGAAAGGTGTTATAGGGTTAAGGTAAGCCCTGACCCTCACCGTTCCGTAAAGACGCTCGGCCCCCGGGAATGCCGGGGGCCTCGGCCAGAGCCTCGTGCACCCATGTAATACCCAAAGGGTCCTACGGTTGATGGACAAAATCCTGCACGACCCATAATAAGGAATATACCATAATTCCCATAGTTCAGGGTCCTTAAGGTAATGCCGGATTTTGTCCATCAACCGTATGTACTGTTATGGGGATACTTCCCTAAGTCATAATCGTAATTCCTAATATGGAAACCCTACATTCTACGATATCGGTACATAGGACCCTTTGTAATATAGGGCCTTAGTAATTCGCATAGGGCTGGTTCTAGAGGAGCTTAGTGAAGGGGCCCCAAGAATTAGAATAGGGATTTGGGGTACATTATACACAATAAGGAACCCAGGATAGTATTATTGGTATTTCCTATAAAAAGTGTCGGCGGCGCTCTCAGCAGGCACAAACAACTAACTCCGCATGATTGAAAGCAGGAGTTCCAGTAGCACTTGCATCAGGAGCAGTAGTTAGTGGTAGGAGCAGTAGAAGCCATCGTACAAGCACTGGCATTATGAGTAGTCTAGTATTAGGAGTAGCAGCAGCGGAAGTGGAAGCAGCAGCAGCAGCAGCAACAGCTGCAGCAGCTAGGCACAGGCACCCCCAGCATCAAGATGTAAATGATGCGTTAATTTGCTTAAGTATTTTGTATTATTGTGTACAATTAAGAATGCGCTCATGGAAGTTCTATGTTACTTAGACTTAGAAGCCTTGCAGTCCCAAGTCTTCTGCGGCATCCTGCAAACTGGATGCTGCAACAATCACAGCATTTGGATCAAACCGAGCTCCCCCTAAACCCTACAGTAGAAGCCCAAAAGTTGGAAACCGAATAGCCTCAATCCTTAAGAGTAATCTATGAACATTCCCAGCACTATTTTGCCTTAATCCGGTTTCCAACTTTACGGGGTTTACTGTAACCCTATAATCCCTATAAGCCCTTGATGGAATCATGTGTGGCACCTCGTCATCACTGAAGACACCGTCGATGGCGACCTCCCCATTCTCCTCCGCTTCTTGCCTCCGGAGGACTTGGGTTTGCGGTTCTTCAAGGACCGCCTCTAGGAGGTCTTTAAGGGGTTTAGGGTTTAGGGTTTAAGGGTTTTGGGTTTAGGGTTTAGGGGTTTAGGGTTTAGGGTTTAGGGGTTTAGGGTTTAGGGTTAGGGTTTAGGGTCGTTATAACAGGGGTTCCTATAAGTAGTCTTTAAGGGTTCCCTTCAGGGTGCTACACGGGACCTCTAGCGTTTAGGGTTCCGGTCACAAGGCAGCTAGTTGTGTAGGCTCAGCCCCCGAAGAATTGAGACCTGACCTGGAACGCATCCACACCCCTAACGGCCCTTAACAGTGGCGGCCCTAAACCTTCATACTCATAATTACGATGAATGCCTATAACGTATATGAACCTTAAACCCCTTTAGGGTTCATTTCGTCCCCAACAAGAAGGGAATTGTAAGAAAAATGGGTGCCGCAAACCAGCCTCCGAGCAACATATAAACGGATGCCGTGAAATCGTTATCCCAACCCACCCAAACCTGACTACTAAGGATCTTCGTGTCATTTAGGAATCCTCAACCCCCCCCCAAAAAAAAATCAAAACCTACCTTATTCAGCACGTATATAAGGAAATCAAATTATTTTGGAACCCTAGAGCAGTAGGCAAAGGTTTAGGGTTGAGGGGTTAAGGGCTTTAGGGCTTCGGGGTTAGGGTTTGAGGTTTAGGGGTTAGGGGGTTATAGGGTTTAGGGGTTTTAGGGTTTAGGGGTTATAGGGTCTAGGGGTTGCAGGGGTTATAGGGTTTAGGGGCTATAGGGCTTAGGGCTTAGGGTTTACGGGTTTTTGGGTTTACCTTGACCTACCAAAACCTACTTTTTCGTAGGTTCTTATGATAAACCCGAACATGAATTTTATAGGGACCCTACAAAAAAGTAGGTTTCGGAGGTTTAGGGTTTAGGGTTTCGGGTAGCCACACTCCTCAGGTCGTCGGAACCGCAGGTCTCACGGCCCTCCACGTGGCTCTGCCAAGCGAGAAGGTTCTATGACTGCCTCCATTGGGGCTATGAGTATTAGGTATATTTTTTGTCTTAAGTATAGTTTTAAGTCTTAAGTATCCTCCATTGGGGCTATATAACTATGGAGTGGGTGGTTGTCAAAATTAGGGTCCCTTTTTGGGTACCCTAAATAATAGGTGCCGTATTATAATAAGGACCCAAAAGGGACCATAATTTTGACAACCACCCAAGTATAGTTTTAAGTATAGTAACCCAAATTGCCAAAGCTAGACCCAAGAGTAACCTAGGAATAAAACGGTCCCCTTTTGGGGTTAACGGGGGTTATAAGAGAACCTAAACCCTAAAAAAGGGAATAAGGGCTTACTCTGGGTCCTAGGAAGAATAACCCGGGTTTACTCGTCCCATGATCCATTAAATTCGAGACTGAGCTTCTGAGCTCACAAGCCCAAACAAGCGTACAACTTTGCGCTTCATGAGGGTTAGCATGAATTATCGGATAAACTATCCCCAAAAAGTGACTACAATACAATATAAAGTGTACCAATTCAGCTGCTAAGGACGGCTTCTTACTAACCGCGATTTTAGGACTACCTAAGCCCTAAACCTTACCTTGACCTACCAAAACCTACTTTCTCGTAGGTTCTTATTATAAACCGTAATATGAATTCTATAGGGACCCTACAAAAAGTAGGTTTTGGAGGGTTAAGGTAAACCCTAAGCCCTAAACCCTAAACCCAGAGCTGGTGCCGGTTAAGACACGCGTAGCTGCCGTGCTTTGGCTCGTAGCTGATCCCCACTGAAGCCTTGCTTGCAAAACCCAGAGAGCCCAATACCCCTTAATTAAGGAATATGGCTTAAATTATATAGGGCTTCATTTCTGATTTAAGCCATAGTCCTTAATTAAGGGGTATTGGGCTCTCTGGGAACAAGTGGTACGTGACGTGCTTGCATTTAGACCGCATTCCGTGCACCACATCTGCACTCCAGTCTTGAGAACTCGAGTGGTACGTGTGGCTATACACGTGGTTGGTACTTGGAGGATCATGCGACTTAGTCAGTAAGGTTATAAGTACCTGAATTGGGGTTATAGGTAATTATAAGTATAGTTACCTTATTTATAACCCCAGTTACTAAGTCCCATGATCCTTTAAGTAGTCACGCGATCTTTCGGCTGGAAGGCAGCATCTCAAGGAGCTCCTGTCTCGCGAGCCCGGTCAGATCCTCTGGCAGCTCCTGAACCCTAAACCCTAAACCCTAAACCCCAAACCCCAAACCCTACCTCTGGCAGCCCCTGAACCCTAACACCCTCAAACCTTAAGCCCTCGCCGCCCTAAGCCCCCCCGGACCTTCCAAAATCCTTTAATTAAGGAATATAGCTCAAATTACAGTTGGATCCCTAATGTGATTTAAGGTGCATTGCTTAGGGATTTGGAAGGTCTTGGCCCTACCCTAAGCCCCAAACCCCCGAACCCTAAACCCCAAACCCTGAACCCAAAACCCCAAACCCTAAACCCGAAACCCTAAACCCCAAACCCTAAACCCTAAACCCTAAACCCTGAACCCTAAACCCCAAACCCTAAACCCTGAACCCTGAACCCTAAACCCTAAACCCTGAATCCTGAACCCGAAGCCAGTCCTCAGCTTCTCTACCTGAGCCAGGACCAGAGCCCGGAAGAGCTCCTCTTCCGCCTGGGTCTCTGGGAAGCTCAAAGTGAAGGGTTTAGGGTTTAGGGTTTAGGGTTTAGGGTGTGTAGACAGTGTGCGCGCGATGGGTGCGCCTTTTACTTTAGGAATAGGGGCGCACCCACTAATCGCGCGCTTGCGTCAGCATGTAGTCCCACCCCAGCCACCCAAACTATTCTCAATTGGTTTAGGGTTCACCCCCCAAACCCCCCTCAAGGGGGCTTTCTTGCTCTCTGCTTCCTTTCGCAGGGCAAAAAAAAGGCGACCAAATTTCACAACAAAGCACAACTGAGATGGATTGGTGTAGGTTTGTGGGTCCTCCTGTGCCGGCCGCTCCACGAAAAGCAACAACAAAACAACCTGGCCTTCGCACCCTGTCAGGGCTGCTAGGGCACAGCAGGGAGGGCAGGGCAGNCAGTCCTCGTATACCGGGAGGCTTTACCCTCCCTCACCGTCTTGTCGAGACGCTCGGCCGGGGGCCTCGGTCGGAGCCTCGAGCGCCCATGCAAATGGTCAGCGGCGCTCTCGGCAGTTCAGGGTTTAGGGTTTAGGGTAGGGGCTAATAATTGGAGTACCGTTCCTTTGAAGGGGTCTATAAGGGTTCTATAACGGTTCCATAAGGGATCTATAAGGTTACTATGATGTAGGGAGCCTATTAATGATTAGAATAGGGTTTGGGGATATATTCATACTATGATTATAATAAGGAGCCCCAAGAATAGTATAGGTAATTATTACGGCCCCTATATTAGGGTTACGGGTTCGGGCATTGAGCATTTAGGATATAGTTTAGGGATTTAGGGTATAGGGTATTGAGTTTAGGATTTACGGATGTGGGATTTAGGGTTTAGGGATCTACGAAACAAGCCTGTACAATTAGGAATCTTTTAAACAGTCTCTATATGCAACTAAAGTATGCTATCCCCCAAGCCCTCTTTTAATTGCAAATGCGCTGTAGAAGGCGATAGTATTACAATTATCTTCTTTCCATTTTGCGGGGGGTGCAGGGGTAGTAGAACTTTGCAGTCATTGATTGATGCCACTATTGCAAACTCTTGTGGCAACCATCATGGAACCGTTTTACGGACTCCTCAGAGAAACCCAACAGGTTAGTTTCAGCGCTTCTGAGTCTAAGACTCTCCAGCTCAAACATTTTGAAGCCCTATAGGAACTACACCCTAACTTTATGGAACTTGCAAATCCCCGAACGTGTTGATGCCATCCTGTTGCGCATGTTCTTCCGCTGCGACTTCGCCACTGGTGTTGGGCTTTGGCGGCCGGGGGAGCAAGCAAGCGTAGAAATGCGGAGTTTGTATCCCGAAACCCTGATATGCAGGCCTTTATCTAGAGCAAAGTTTTGGGGTGTTTAGGACTGTATCTGGATATTGCTAACTAGCTAAGTTTGTTCCCGTGCCGACAGCCCCCAAATGGACAGGACACCACTGTGAACCCCTCATAGAAAAAGAGAAGGGGCGACCATCTAACATGAGGGAACCAGTGAAGCGACTAAGGACTGACCGTTGCCCCTAAGGCAGCGGTGTTCTACAACCTGGAATCTTCATTAACCGACGCAGATGCTCACAATGACAACGGCCAAAAGCTTGAAGATCAGCACTACTGTAGGGGCCTTAAGCATTAGAATAGGGTTTTAGGAGTTTTAGGGGATCCTTATTATAAATATACCGCCAAACCCTATTCTAATTATCAAGGCCCCTACGCTACTAGCATCCACAGCCTCATGCCGACCAGACGATAAAAAGCGAGCGACTCCGACAGTACTCACACCAACCAGCGCGAAGGTTGGAAGCTGCTTCTGCAACAGAGCATTCGCCCTTTAATTACTCATCATCCAAACTTCCATTTTGCAAATGGGAGTTTCGGAAAATTAGGGTTACCTTGTTTTGGGGTCCTTATAATAAGGATCCTACCATTTTAAGGTACTTTATTAGGGTCCCCTATTTTTCGGAAACTCCCAAATTAAGTCCAAACCATGGGTCTGTGAGTCTGAGGGCGCGCACCCTCCAAATGTCTCCTGCAGCGAAGTTGCTCTCAACCCGCCCGCAGAGAGCGTCCGATCAAATGCCCAAGCTTTGTTTACTCGAGGACACCAAACCCCAGCAGAAGCAAAGGCCTACATACTTACTTAGACTTAAGTCTTCCCAAGCTATACAGCATAAATATACAGCCCTTAAACCAGGTGACTGGGGCTCTGTTTGGGCTGTCTTTCGAGCTGCAAACATAATCGGGAACCTGTGCGAGCCGCACGAATACTTGCTCGCATCAAAATATGAGATAGCTTTTAGAAAAGCTGTTAAAGCACCTTAAACTTCAAGCCCTAAGCCGTTGTGCTAGAATGTTTAAGTATTAAGCAGCTCCCTAAACCCTTCCCTACCCCAAAACATTAAACCCTACACAACCTAAATCTTCGTGAAGCCTGAGCCTCTTGCACAACCACCCACACACACACATACACGCACACGCACACGCACACGCACACGCACACGCGCACGCACACACACACACATATATATATATATGTATGTATGTATAACAGGGACCCTTGTTTGACGCTTATGGAACCCTACAGAACACGCATGGAACTCTGAAGCCTGCACTCCAAACCCCGGAACCCAATCGGTGCAGCCGCAGCACCGCTGCTGTGATAAGTGCCCGGACTGTGTATGCATCGGCAACCTTGGAACACCCACAGTGTTTTTTGGATGATTTTGGAATGGGGGTTTGGGATTTGGGGTTTAAGAAATTTAGGGTTCGGCTTCTTTAAGGGTCGCGTAGGGATAAGAAAAGGCTGCCGTAATGCTTATAGAGTTCAGGGTTTACTATCCAGGAGGTCTTATTCTTTAGGGCTTTGGGGCTTCAGTTTTGGATGTACGTTTCAGCTTTCAGGCCTTAACATCCAGAACACCACCCTAAACCCTAAACCCTAAACCCAACCCCCAAACCCTAAGCTCCTCTTGACCCTAAAGAGCCTTCTAGAGGAAGCCTCAAAGTTCGAGGTTTCTAGAGGAGGTGTCTTCGCGCCTGTTATGCCCTATATAAGGCCTAAAAACGGGGCCTTGATCATCAGAATAAGGGTTTAGTGTACAGTATACTACAATGAGAACAAGGTACCCTAGGGAATAATATTGAGGAAAGTCTTTAAGCCCTCATTACAGTAGACCCTAAACCCTATACCCTAGACCCTAAGCCCTAAACCCTTTTAAGCCCTAAACCCTATTCGGGTTCAGTCTTTGTTTTTGAGATCTTTGTCTGCGAGGGCTCTTGAGGTCTTCAGAGGGTTTAGGGTTTAGGGTTTTGGAGCTTCGGGTTTAGGAATTTTGTTTTTTTTGTGCTCCTTTTTCCCAGGGTTTAGGGAATTTAGGGCTTAGGCTTTAGGGCTTAGATTTAGGGATCAGGGTTCAGGGAATCAGGGTTCAGGGGTTGGGGTTGAGGGTTTGGAGCATAGGGGTTTTAGGAACGCTTAAAGAGGTTTCAGGAGTTAGAGGTTCTATACCCTAGGCCCGAAACCCGAACCATTAAATAAAGTGCTGGTCATCAAGTTCAGAGGCTCCTTTGGGAGATTCAACATCATCGTTCTCAGCCTCATTTTTGAAGTAACGTGTTTTCTTGACCACTCTGTTCCAACGGCTCGTGTACATGATCTGACGAATTTCCTTCTTTTGTGGTTCTTCAGTATACCTTGCCGCGACATGCTTGCGATTCTCATCAAGTCGGGCTTGGATACGTTCGAGCTCCCTTTGGAGATCTTCTTCATCTGCGAGATCATCATAAGTGACAGCGACCTCATCCTTTCAAACGCGATGGTACTCCCAGTTGTGGGGTTTCTCATGGTCTTGTAACGGCTTTAGCATGGGCCTTTGTTGAAGTTATCGGGACTTATACGTGGTGTAGACCCCAACTCCAAACTCTCTCTAAGCCCTTTATCCCGTATCCTAACCCGTTGGCTATGTAGTGCAATTTCCACACCATGAACCCGAACTCAATCCTGAACTCTACACCCAGATTAACCTTAGACTCACTCTGTGATACCCTTCCTAAAGCCTAAACCTTTCTTCGCCCCTAAACCCTAAAACCTCCGAAATCATAAAACCCCATAACACCCAAAAAATCCCTGTGTCGAACCCAAAAAGGCATCCCTCAGGGTCTCTTTGTTTGGCAGCATAAATTCCCCCCTATCCTCAATCCCGTGAACCCTTATCTGGTTCAAGCTGTTCCTCAGTGTCACTTTTGCGTGGCTCTTGCGGACTTTTTTCTCCTAAACCCTAAACATTTTTCTCCTAAACCCTATGGCCTAAACTTCCCTGAACCCTAAATGCCTCAAACCACCTAGACTTACTTTCCGAAACAATCAGTTCCCAAGTTTCTCATCGTGTCTGCCCTTGCGGCTTGTTTCTCCTACTTGTCCAGTTAACCTTTGAAAGTATATTGGGACTACATGGGGAGTCTAGTACAGTACACCAAAAGGGTTAAAGGTTACCTACTCTACTACGAAGAGCCCTCGTAAACCCTTAACCCTAAACCCTAAACCCTAAATCCTAAGCCTTAAACTACCCTAAACCCCCCAGAACCCTTTAAAGGTCCCTTCCTGAACCTAAACCCTAAACCCTGAAGCGTAGACCATCGAAACCCCAAAAAGAATCCTGGGTTCCCTACTCTACTACTAGTATGACACAATAAGGGAAACTAAAAAATTATCCAAAGTCGATACTAAGCTAAACCCAGCTAAACCCTAAACCTTAAACACTTATAGATCCCTTAAAGGAACCTTTAGAGAACCCTGAACCCCAGGTTCTTATCCTTTTTTACGAGCCAAAGGAGCTGCTGCCGACACCTCACGGAGGTCGCCGGCCACTGCCTCCTGGTAGGGTTGAAGGTGCCTTTAAAGCAGCGTTTCTCTACAAAACAACAAGTCATATACTAAAAAGTACTATTATCTACTATAGCATACTTTAATGTACTATTATAAAATACTATAAACGGTTCCTTGAAGGGCTCCTTTACGGAATCTTTAAGGGTTCCGTTAATGGTTCATTTAAAGGGTTCTTTAAGGGTTCCTTTACGGGTTTCTTTTAGGGGGTCTATAAGGGCTTAGGGTTTACGTTTCGTTTAAAGGGGACCCTGTAATATAGGGTTTAGGTGTTTATGGTTTAGGGTTTAGGGTTCAGAGGTTTAGGGTTTAGGGGTTGATGGTTTAGGGTTTGAGGTTCGGGGGTTTATGGTAGGGGTTGGGGTTTAGTGGACAAGCAGGGTTTAGGGTCCTTGGGTCCTTTAAGCAGCTTGCCAGAAGCTCTACACCCTAATCCTTGGCCGCCAGACCCTGAACGCCTAAATCCCTCAAAACCCTTACCCTAAGCAACCCAAACCAGACGTCCTTCACGATATCCCGGCGCTTCCAGACAAGAGCTCTTTTGACCTGGTTCCACTCACTGAGTCCAGCTTTGGGGTTGAGGGTTTAGGGCTTAGGGTTTAGGAATTAGGGCTTAGGGTTTAGTCAGGGGTCAGGGTTTAGGGTTTAGGGACCAGGGCTTATGGGGTTTCTTCTTCTCTTCAAGCTCTATAGTCCAAGTTGGCGCTACAGCAATTGGGTTGATAGGGTTTAGGGTTTTTAGGGATAGAGGCTTAGGGTCTAGGGTTTCAGGGTTTGGGATTAGGGCATTTAGGGCCTATAGGGGTGAGGGCATGGGGTTTAGGGTTAGGCTCACGGTTTAGCATTCGAGCATGTTCGAACACTTCGTCATGAACCTTCAACCCTACCTAGAGGCTCATACCGTACCCCTTTTTTAGGGTACCTAGTTCCATGATTAGGATCTGCTATATAGAAATGTATGTATCCTAAAACAGGGGTAGGGTATGACCCCATAGGTAAGCTCTCAACCTCCAAACTCCAAAACTCTGACCTCTAAGACCCTCAATGTGGTTGAAGCTCATCATAATATGTCAAGAGATAGTCGTCGAGCCGTTGGAGATTTCTTCTCAGGAATTTGTAGGGGTGTTGTAGTAACCCTAAACCATAAACCCTACAGTAAACCCCATAAAGTTGGAAACCGGATTAAGGCCAAATCGTGCTGGAATTCCCTATACATTACCCTCAAGGATTGAGGCTATTGGGTTTCCAACTTTTGGGCTTCTTCTGTAAGCCCTAATTGTGGAGGTTTTTACAAGCGGAAAGGCTTTCTTGCTCATGCGGAGCCAACTTAGAGATTCAGAAACTTAGGGGCTGATACCCTCTTCAATCATGGTAAGATTGTATGAACCTTGAAAGTTTAAGTTTAACGGATACCTACTCAGCTACTGAGGTAAGGGCTTCCGCGTTCAGCGCCCATCTAAATTTCGGGTTGAGTTTGCGGGTTGACGGCGGATGTACAAAGCATCCACAAATATCGGTGAACAGGAACCCACATGAATCCCGTCTCAAAGGAACCCTGCTAGACTCTTATAGAACCCTGCCTAAACCCTAAACCCAACACTCTAAACTTTGAACCCTTAGCAAACTCTAACCTCTAAGCGCTAGGCCATACATACTAAATACACCCTAACCGTTAACCCTAAATCCTAAACCTTAAACTCCAACCCAAAACCCTGAACGCCAAACTGTAAATTCTCAACCTAAGCCCTAAACCTCTATGTAGCCCTTGTTAAACTCATCTAACCCGGAAGCCTTAGCCAAAGCCTAAACCCTAAATTGTAAACCCTGAACCCTTATAGATCCCTTAAGGCATCCCTTAAATTAAAGGAACTCTGAACTCTAAACACCAAAGTCCACCCTAAGGGTCCAGGTATCTCCTTAGGAGGGTCCGGAATCTCCTAGGGAGAGCCCTTGGGTCTCTTTGGGGTCTCAGAAATCCTACATTTTGAGGTTCCTTAAATTGTTAGGACCCTTAGGGAACCCTTATAGATCCCTTAAGGCATCCCTTAAATTAAAGGAACTCTGAACTCTAAACACCAAAGCCCCAACCCAGCTCGAGAAGGACAAGATGCCAAGGCTTCCCTCAGGTGTTTGTCTTTCCTCAGAGTCCTGGACGTCGCTCCGGGTTTAGGGTTTAGGGTTTAGGGGTGGGAGCCCTAAACACTAAGCAATGAAACCTATAACCCTAGTTACAATACGGTTTCTTCAAACGCTCCTTCTGCTATAAGGGATCTGGGACTTTGATTTTGATGCGGGGGCCGTGCGGCCGTAACACTAGAACAGGTGCTCCATGTGTATTGCATTCTCATTATATATATCGGGAACTGCTACTTGTTCTGATCACCCCAAAACCCAGACGGCCCAAGCTGCAAAAACCCTACATCCTACATCAGAAACCATTGCTTCATGCCAAGCCCTCACTCCTCAAAGCCTGGAGAGGAAAGCTAGAGCTTTTTCTTGATCAGCTCAGGGTGCTCTGCGGCTCCATTCGGATAGGATTGTTAGGCTGAGCTCAGCCACACGTTTGTCAAATGCTTTCAAGTTGAAATGGGAGGCGGGCCCGCAAAGAGCCCAAGCATTTCTGAACACTGTTTGTATACTGGCTTGCACGCTTCCAGGATTTGTGTGTATTCTTTGGAGCTTAAGCCAAAGATTCACTTAAGCTTTCCTGGCTTCAGTCGGTTTATAGAGTTCAAGATAGGGGATGACGCCCATATTGACTGCACACAGTCAAGCACAAAACTTCTAAAGCCTTTGCAGCCTGTTTAGGCCGCAGGGCTTTAAAGCTTTACACGAGTTCTATACGGGTTCGGTAAGTGGCTCTAACATGAGGGCTGTATTCGTTCTAAACGAGGCTACGGCCAAAAAGAGCTTTATAAGGTTGTGAAACTCCTCCATGCATTCGACTCGCTGCTCTTTCCCGCAACTTGCTTTCTCATTCAGCAGCATAACATAGGGACATAGGGCCCTTAACGTATGCTCATCGGGTATTTTCCGATCATCATTTAGGAGCGAGAAGGGAACACTAAGGACAATCACTCAGACACCTGTAGTTTCTCAGCCATAAATGCGTGAAAGGGACGGTAATTTAGAGAACTACCCTCAACTCTGAAGGCGACACGAATTTAGAGAACTGCACCGCCACAGGTAGAGCCAAAGGGCCGGTGTCGAGCTGCGTGCGACAAGCCTTGAGAACGAGAAGGCGGTCAAACCACGGTTTCGGGTCTACTTAAGTTACAGGGTTACTATTGAGATAACCATACGGTTTCGGGTCCACATAAAGGGCTACTTTTTGGGTAACTACACGACTTCGGGCTTACTTACTTAGAAAGGTTATGATTAGGGTAACTATACAACTATACTTATAACTACTTATGACCCCATTTTCAAGTACCTGTAACTTGTAACCTTCTTTACTAAGTCCCATGATCCTCCAAGTGGGCTTCAAGCCCTCGACCCTGGACAGGCTCAAGGTTTACTGTCTGGTTCTTAGTAGGGCATGGGGGAATGGGTTGTTGGGACTACCATCATAGGGATCCATTCCCCCAGTCCCTACTTAGCACCAGACAGTTTACAGTTTGCAGGTTCAGGGGGCAGTTGATGTAATATATTCGCCCTAGTAGGGTTCTGGAGGTTCGAATTCAGCGACTATGTAGGGTCTACAGGGGAATATTTTGTCATGGTTCAGACCTCTCTATTCTGACCAGTTCGTTGGAGATTTGGCACCGAGTATGGTGTGAACTTGTGGTTCGGCAGAGTGTTGGGGCCTGGATAACATGCACTTCCCAGGGTTCCGGGTACTTGGGTTTAGGGTTTAGGGTTAGGCTCATGGGACTTAGTAGGTAAAGTTATACGTACCTTAATTATTAATAGAGGGTTCCGTGGGATTCTTTTACGCAAGGACGGAACAGGCTTCATAAAGGGGCCTAGATGACCATCACGGCACCGGTAGGTAGATCATGCTGAAGAAGATGCAGAAGTTGAGAAAAAGTCATCCAAAAGCCCAAACCCTGAACTCCCCACTCCGGCATGATCCTGCATGGTAGCCTTAGGGCTGAACGTACCTGAGGCTTTGAGCATATAAACCCAAAGCTGTAAACTGGCCCTACTTAAAGGATCATGGGACTTAGTAAGTAGGTCATAATTGGGGTTATAAGTCCCCTAAGTGGGGTTATCCTTACTTACTAAGTCCCATGAGCCTTTAAGTAAGACCCTCAAACCCGAACCCCTAACTCCTCCAACATAGGGGGCCTGTCGGGGTTATGTGAGACATAGACGAGGACCATACGGGGATACAATTACATTAATATAGCGGCCTTAATTATTAAAATATGGTTTTGGGGTCCATTATACTATAAATTAATCTAATAAGGAACCCCCAAAATGGTATTGGTAATTATTCACGCCCCGATATTACCGATACACCCTTAACCGCAAACAACTGAACTTTGCCCCCTCTGTGTGCCCGGATGCCGGCAGGATCGAGACCTGGGACTAGGTGGAAGCTTCTTGTCCTACTTGTCGAGTATGTACAATTCGACCTTTGGGAGTATGTTGGGATTACCGAAGGGATTCTGGTACACCAAACAGGTTAAACGTTACCTACTCTACTACTACGTTATGAAAGTAAGCTCTAGGTCACGATTTAGGGCATCGGGCGATGTCAATGAATCTTACCTGACAAATTTGCGGATGCGTTCTTTCCGTAGTGTTTGATAGTCAGAAAGACTGTATGCGGCTGAAAACATTTACCCTGATTAAACCCCGTAAGCGCCTAAACCCGAAACACCTACAAGCGCTAACCCCTCTAGGTCTAAATATTCAAACCCTGAACTCTACAGTAAAGCCGGTACCCCTCAACAACTTCGAGCACTACATTCACTACATGTTGCTTCTTTTGTTTCGGGGTCGAGAGCCCCGACTCCGGAGGGGGACGTTTAGAGTTTGGGGTTAGGCGGTGTTTGAATTGGGAGTTGAGTTCAAGCTTTACGACTCTGGACTCTTGTTGAAGATCTTAAATTAAGTTTACAGCGAATACTGTGCTCTGGTCAGCGTGCTAAGTTATAAATTTAAACTTTGGGTTTATGAAGTCCCTTGAACATGACGGAGCTTCTTTTGTCCACAGTCAAGTTCCTCAGCAAGCTAAATTAAAACTAAACCCTAAACCCCTGAAAATTTAATGCAACAAGTCGCAGGATTCGCTCAGAATCCAAGCAGACTCCAAATCCTGAAACCCTAAGCCCTAAACCCTAAACCCGAAACCCCGACCTACCGAGTCCTAAATCTGATGTTTGGAGCTTAGGTTTACAGTTTAGGTTCCTATCTGATAGGGTTTATCGGGTCTAGGGCCAGAATTTCGGGTTTTGGGGATCTGAAGCCGAAAACGTCTCCGAACCGCTCGTCCGACGCAAGCCATGATCTCCGCGCGTGAATCCCGACCAACAAACCCACTTCTGCCACCCTGTCTTACCCTGGGCATCAAAATAGCCTAAAAGCCTTACATACGGTTGATGGACAAAATCCTGCATTACCTTAAGGACCCTAAATTATGGGAATTATGGCATATTCCTTCTTATGGGTTATGCAGGATTTTGTCCATCAACCGTAGTATGGTCTTTGGGCCCAAAAGCCATAATATATGCGTCCTGAGATCCCTAGGGTTAAGGTTGAGGAGTTTACACTAAGGCTGCAAGGACTCATAGCTTTAAGGCTTTTAGGTCCAAAGACCATAATTCATATAAGAGGCTGTTGGGCTATTTTGGGCCGTAGGGTTAGGGTGAAGCTCGAAGTCAGAAAATTCTGATCCATACGGGTTTGAGGGTGGGCTGTGGGGCCTGCAGCTTTAAGCTGGGCTGTGGAGCCTCAAAGGAACCCTTAAAGGAACCCTTAAAGGAAATGTAGGAACCCTTAAAGGAACCCTAGGAACCCTTTAAAGGAACAGCTTTCAAGCCCTGCTAGAGCCGGCCTGTGGCGAGGTCAGCAGCGTTCTCCACGCAATCCTCCCAGCTAAGGCCTATCTCGTCCAGGAGCGTAACCTTGGAATGATTAGGGTTTAGGGTTTAGGGATTCAAGGCAAGGGTTTCTCAGGTATTTGGCGGCTTTTTGGTAGGATTTTAGGGTCCAGGGTTGAGAGGTTTCAGGTTCATAGGGGTTTTCATGCTGATGTTGTTTATCGGATCATAGACTTGAGGGTTTGGGGGCCTTGCGTGCAGCATCACACGGCAACTAGGTCATCATCACCATCGCCGCCAAACATCCTCACGGTCATCATCCTCATCGTCTAAGCCCTGTATAAACCCAATTCCTAAACCCATGACCTTAAACCCAAGACCCAAGCCACTGCATTCTAAACCCTCCACCCCTAAACCCCAAACTGTCATCGTCATATTGAACTTCACGGCAGAAGCCCCAAAAGCCCCTCAATTGAGGAATTGTTCATATAGACCTTACGGATCCCTCTGCACCGTAAAAACCATAAACAATGAACCTCCAACCCTAAACCCTCAAGAACTCTTAGAATGCCCGTAAAGGAACCCTTCTAGACAACCGATAGAAACCCTGTGGAAAGACTCTTTCACACCCTTAAAGGATCCCTTTGCAGGAAACATGCAGAAACCCCATGTAAACATCGCTTAAGCCCTCACAGGAACCCTTCAAGAAAGCCTGTAGAAACTCACCTACAGCTCCACGGAGCCCTAAACCTAAACAATAAACAAACCCTAAACGCTAAACCCTCCTCAAACTCTAAACCACAAACAAACCCTTACTTAGTCCTTGAGTTCATAAGCCCCCAAAACGTGTACACTTTTAGTTTTATAGTGGGTAGTATTATCCCAAAAAGTGTAAAATGTATCCACTCAGCTACTAAGCTTAAACCCTAAAGCCCTACCCATAGGCCCCAAAGTAGTTCCTTTTTGGGATTACCTTATAGAATTCTAAATATGAACACCAAAAAGGAACTACTTTGGGGCCTGTGGGTAAAGCCCTCATCTGAAGGCCTCAAGCACCTACAGAAACCCGAAGGCAACAAATCACCAAAAGACCCTTAAAACTTCAACTAGGATCCCCCTTAAAAAGGAAGCCCTTAAAAGGAGACGCTAGAGAACCCTTATACCTTACCCTAAGGGTCCAAGGTCTCAAATAGCATATACTCGGGTTTAAATGTGCCCAGGCCGAACTTATGCAGGAGCATGATCTTTCAGCGAAAGTGCATTGTGGAGCATTTTTCGGCCCTTGATTGAAACCCATGTATGGCTGTCGTAATCACTTGATGGATTTCAATGTACCGAATTCAGCTATTNTGCAGGAGCATGATCTTTCAGCGAAAGTGCATTGTGGAGCATTTTTCGGCCCTTGATTGAAACCCATGTATGGCTGTCGTAATCACTTGATGGATTTCAATGTACCGAATTCAGCTATTGAAATCACCTTCAGGCTTGGCGGATTCAATCGTATGGGGCTTGGCTTTTAAGCTAGCGGTGCATTTGTGTGTGCAGAACGGCACTTCGGGGGTTCCGAAGGGTTCAGGGCCGCCATGTTGAAGTCATCATGCATGCTCGCGAAGCGCCGCAAGCTGCGACAAGGTGTGCCCAATCCCCTCGCTTTGCATCAAGATCATCAGATCTGCGCAGATTGAGTGCAGCAGTGCATGCATCCATGCATGCATGCAACAGCGATTGCTCGTATGCTCGATCTTTTGCTCGAGTGTGTGTGCATATCACATGCAGCACCCATGCAATATGGGCTTGAGTGGCATGAGCCTTCATTCGAAGCTAGATCTAAAGCTCAGGGCTGACTTGCGAGAAGCAATGGCCCGGATGGTGGAGCAACCCATGAAGTACTTCCTCAGTGTGCCTTGCATGGATCATATATACAGTTGCATGCAGTGTGCACAGTACTAGTGTAAAACATCGATATCAGGAGTAGCATGTATGTATGATCCCAGGAGCAAGCCGACAAAATCGCAACGGCTTTGAGAAGCTTTATGGAGGAGCACCTTAACATCGAGGCTGTGCGGCAGGATGAAGAATCTTGGAAGGGATCCGGATTGTGCAAGTGCTTGTACATGTGTTGGCGTGTGCTTTCGATCGCAATGTGCTGTGTCATCTGCATGACAAGTTCCGATAACACATCCGAGGATCATGTGATCGTCGATTTCGCTAACACATCGTCTGGGAAGGTGGAGTTCAGCTGTTGTCAATCCTTGGCCTGGTTTTGTTTAATCTTGAGAATTCGAATCGGGTCTGTGCAAATGTCACATGGTGCAGGCCATGGATGCCGAGTTTGGCCTCAACTTCAACATGATGAAGAAATACATAGTCGGTGTGATTTCGCCGGACGGCTTGCCAAATCTGTTGGACCACAAAGTGTCTTGCTGGCAATATATGCTTCGCATCACTCAAGCAAACAAGATGGAACCCAGGTCGCACTGATTCACATCTCTTGTGTCTACAATCTTCACGAGGGAGTGCGAAAACGTGGCGGCAAGGCCAAGGTGAAGGCACCCGGGCTTTTAATATGATCACGATCAGATCCATATTCTATGGCAGTAATTAATTACGAATTCCGAACCATGTGTCATCAGGAATGGGCTGCCGACGAAGCTGGCCGGTTGCGGCTCCTTTTAGCATCGCTGCAAAGGGTTACACGTCGCACACTTCGTGCGAAGCAGCTTGTCTAGAAACATTGTTGCATGCACATTCCTTATTGTCGATCCCGATGTCAGAGTAGCATAGCCTTTATCTCGCTCAGGAACAAGCGAACCCAGATATTGAAGCGGCTTTTTGCCCTGAAAATGGGTTGGGTCGAAGCTGAAGATGAAGGTGAACAGGAGGCCTTGATGAATGAGGAGCCACCCAACGAGGATNTCAGGAACAAGCGAACCCAGATATTGAAGCGGCTTTTTGCCCTGAAAATGGGTTGGGTCGAAGCTGAAGATGAAGGTGAACAGGAGGCCTTGATGAATGAGGAGCCACCCAACGAGGATAACGATGATGATGATGGCAATGTCTCTCGTCTATACTGCCCTGGAATCCCGCGATTGTGCAGTTTTTATACTATAGCTAGTACCTGTACTACTACACATGGCCATGGACCAAGGGAGACGACTCAGCCGCTGCAGGGGCCAGCGAAGGAGACGACTCAGGAGCTGCAGAGGCCGGCGAAGCTCCTGTGGATGAGGCACATGGTGATAACGACGTGATCGCCCCTCGCAACCTAGAGCAGGACCTTCAGGGATGACTGGTTGTGATCACACATGTACAGTTTGTCTATTTCCCTCTCTGCTTCCTGACTCTCTTCTTAAATTGATGTTTGCCGAGGACTTGGAGGAGACTTTGCTGTCCGAGCTGAACAGTGCTTATGTTGCTTTGACGGGCCCAGCATATTCGGCTGCACNTCAGGAACAAGCGAACCCAGATATTGAAGCGGCTTTTTGCCCTGAAAATGGGTTGGGTCGAAGCTGAAGATGAAGGTGAACAGGAGGCCTTGATGAATGAGGAGCCACCCAACGAGGATGACGATGATGATGATGGCAATGTCTCTCGTCTATACTGCCCTGGAATCCCGCGATTGTGCAGTTTTTATACTAGTACCTGTACTACTACACATGGCCATGGACCAAGGGAGACGACTCAGCCGCTGCAGGGGCCAGCGAAGGAGACGACTCAGGAGCTGCAGAGGCCGGCGAAGCTCCTGTGGATGAGGCACATGGTGATAACGACGTGATCGCCCCTCGCAACCTAGAGCAGGACCTTCAGGGATGACTGGTTGTGATCACACATGTACAGTTTGTCTATTTCCCTCTCTCTCTCTGCTTCCTGACTCTCTTCTTAAATTGATGTTTGCCGAGGACTTGGAGGAGACTTTGCTGTCCGAGCTGAACAGTGCTTATGTTGCTTTGACGGGCCCAGCATATTCGGCTGCACNCTCTCTGCTTCCTGACTCTCTTCTTAAATTGATGTTTGCCGAGGACTTGGAGGAGACTTTGCTGTCCGAGCTGAACAGTGCTTATGTTGCTTTGACGGGCCCAGCATATTCGGCTGCACTTGGACATGTATCTGATTCGGCAGACATGTGCATGCACATGCTCCATGGGTTTTGTCTCTCGTGCTGGCAAGGTCTCGAGTCATGTGTCGGGGAACCATGACCCTGATCCAGAGTTGTTCCTGGGGCCCGAGGATGCTTCGAGACTAGATTAGACTCGATATTATCAGTGGAGGTGCATGCTACATGTGCCCATCTGCAGGTTCCAGCCCCTCATGAAGTTCTTGGCGAGACTGAGATCATGAGAGAACTCTCCGATATGGAGCTCGAGGCCCATCTGATAATCTATATAATTATAATTACTTAACAATAACTGATCTGTACACGACACAGGAAGCTGAGACTGCCAACCCCGCTGATGACATCGGTGAGCTCGGCAACTCTGATGATGATCGCTGTGATTTCAAAGCTTATCGGCCTGCACATAGACACACATGTGCATGTGCATGTCGTTCAGTTTTGTTGTAGTTAAGAACACCTGCTCTGTACACGACACAGGAAGCTGAGACTGCCAACCCCTCTGATGACGTCGGTGAGCTCGGCAACTCTGATGATGATCGCTGTGGTTTCAAAGCTTATCGGCCGCACATAGACACACATGCGCATACCTGTGCATGTTCCGTTTTTCAGTTCATGCAGCTCTACATATTCGTGCAGTCAAGGACCGAAAGCCTAACCAGGCAGTGGTGGCTGCAAGCATGCAGGAGGACATTGCAACGAGCTCATGTCGCTTCTGAACGGCGAAGACCTTCAATGTGAAGATGTTAATGCTGTTCGGGACAAGCAACGTGAGCTTAAGGCAAGCCGCAAGCAAGAGGTGAAGGACCCATGGTGCATCATGTGTGTGTGTGTGCGAGCTGGTTACTGTAAACACATAACACATGTACACGAGTGTGATTTCATCAGGATAGCAAGAAATCCAGGGTGAAAGCAGCTTGCAAAAAGCCCAAACTGGATAGCGATGCTGGTGCCGGAGACATGGACCCGACTGCCAACCGCAAGCGAAAGAGTGCATGTGCCGATCCGGATCCAATAACCCCCAGCCCTGGGGGTCGGCCAAGTGCCGAGCCCAAGAGTGGCCCCAAGCGGACTCCTCCTGGAAGTGGGCGATGTGGCCGAGGACGGCAACGAGAGCTTGACCTGAAGGAGAAGCAGGCTGCAGAGGATGTGAAGAAGCAGGAACGTATGCAGAAGGCCCAAGACAAAGCAGACGAGATGCTGAAGCTTATCCGAAGCTCTGAGATTGTAGACCTACAGCCTCCTCGTGGGTTTACGAACAAGAGTCTTGCCGCAAAACAAATTGCATTGTTCATGTACTTGCACCAGACTAGCACTAGCATAGGATGCAAAGCTGGCCTATTCACTTACATGGATATCTGAGGTCGTACAGGATTTGCCCTCNGTCTTGCCGCAAAACAAATTGCATTGTTCATGTACTTGCACCAGACTAGCACTAGCATAGGATGCAAAGCTGGCCTATTCACTTACATGGATATCTGAGGTCGTACAGGATTTGCCCTCCCGAACTGGAGGCGGAAGAGGCGGCCAATCCTATCACCTGCTGCTTGTACAGCTCCTCCTTGTATGTGAACCGGACACTGCGAAAAGATGAAGCAACACTCCGAACTTATAATGTATCCCGATTGCAATCATAGATATTATCAGTGGCAGCTGAAAGTGTAGCATGTGCAGTTCCTGATCTCCTGCTAACTCGAGGTGAAGGTCGATGCAAAAGGAGGAACCTCTTTGGCATGGGGCAAACACNGCAATCATAGATATTATCAGTGGCAGCTGAAAGTGTAGCATGTGCAGTTCCTGATCTCCTGCTAACTCGAGGTGAAGGTCGATGCAAAAGGAGGAACCTCTTTGGCATGGGGCAAACACGGTGGGTTACAGCGGACGTGCCTTGTCTATTGTTAGCTCCTTCCAGCTATAGCTCCGGATCCAGTGCTATGGTATCATGACCGATCATACCGAGCAGATTCAGATCTTATATGCGATGAAGATAGCTTAGGTGGAACCTCGCCAAATTTTTGGCAGGATGGACAGCACTGGCTTTGGATGAAGAACCCCCACATGGACCAGCAGAGAAGCTAAGTCGGATTGCCCAGGCTAGGTGGGGTTCTTTTATAGGGCCCAGGGATTGTAGGTTAATTAGCGAAACCTGTTCGAATCCCCCAAATCCACTATAGTCGGGCTACCAGGTGACGGCAGCCAAGAAGTCGGCTCCATCCAGAAAGAAGGCCCGTACAGCAGCGGTGGAAAGCTGATCGCAGGCCCACTCTGAGTGCCTTGGCTTCTGTACATTTACATGTGTGCAGTTAAGGGTATTAACATTATGCCAGCTATGTGTAGTATGTTCATGTGAACGACATCCAAGGACATGCTGCAGCTGAAGTTGCACACTATTTNTTGGCTTCTGTACATTTACATGTGTGCAGTTAAGGGTATTAACATTATGCCAGCTATGTGTAGTATGTTCATGTGAACGACATCCAAGGACATGCTGCAGCTGAAGTTGCACACTATTTCTTGTGTGGTCCTCTTTGCATCGGAGACTTCAGCAGGATAACCTAGCTAGCATGTGCAGCCACAAGCTGCTAATAAAGCATGTCTCAAAGACCTATGCTAGATTTAGGGCNAATTTCAATCCAGGGGTGAATCAGGAAGTGAATCAAAAGTGAATGGCAAAGTGAACCGCGAAATCGGAGTGAATCAAAACCGAATCAACCAAGTGAATGAGAATGTGAATCAAAACCAGAAAAGAAAATAGTCCTTGTTTCGGGCCTGTGCCAGGGATGAGATGTCTTAACACTATTTCTTGTGTGGTCCTCTTTGCATCGGAGACTTCAGCAGGATAACCTAGCTAGCATGTGCAGCCACAAGCTGCTAATAAAGCATGTCTCAAAGACCTATGCTAGATTTAGGGCNACACTATTTCTTGTGTGGTCCTCTTTGCATCGGAGACTTCAGCAGGATAACCTAGCTAGCATGTGCAGCCACAAGCTGCTAATAAAGCATGTCTCAAAGACCTATGCTAGATTTAGGGCCTCGGGTGCCGAATTTCCGAGCTACATGATTTGGAGCTGTGCTGGAGTGTCCGGTGTGCATGCGGCCGTGAATCTTGCCGATGCATAATTACATTGGGCAAAGCTGATACGATGTGTGTCGCACCCGGGCTTTGCATGACCAGAGCCTGGATGCCGATCAGATGCACATGCACATGGCATGTCGAAAAATCGACATACAGCTATCATTCGACTGCTAACTATGTCGTCCTGCTTTGAGTGCAGCCCGGCATTGTTGCATGTGCATGCAAGTATGTGATCCTTTCTTCCAGCTTGCTTTGCTGCTCTCATGTTGGTAGTGACCTGACATCATTATAGACTGATCGGCAAAAGCGCTAAACTGACTCATTATAGGCCCTCAGTGCCCTATTGAAATCCATGCAGTGATGCACTCTGATCGCTGGAGCTGTACATGTGACGGGTGATCAATGATCAGGGTACATGACAATAATGACTCTCATGATGGTGGATCCAGGGAGGCCCGAGGAAGTTTGGACGACTTCAGATGTGCCGCACGACGGCTCTGCTGCTGCTACTGCTTCATGCAACACCTGTGATGCTCCTTTGCAGCAACTAGCCGTGGCGAGACCTGCAAATGTAGATATATGATGTGTAGCATGTGCATGCAGTGCACTGTGTATATATCCCTAAGGGTCCAAGTACCTAATTATCATATACTCTCCCAAATTTTAAGCTACATAGCTACTATCCTAAACCCGAGTACCTAATTATTGGGTCCTTTGGACCCTTAGGGTATGTCTTCGGAGTCTCAAGGCTGCATGCGGTGGACTATTGCAGCTATGTACGTGCTGAAATGCCCCAATGCAAGGGCGAGCCTTGTCCGAACCCGGGCCTGATAGCTAGAGGAAGACACTTCTAGGGACTAGGGTGGGGAGCCCCCATGTTTGCAGCCGAGGATGTCACAGTGGTCGAGATGTTCTCTGGAGTAGGATCCATCGCTGCAGGCTTCCGCGACTCACCTTAGAACAGATTAATTCGATCGGGTTTCTGGAGTTTGGGTCCTGGGTCAAGGTAATGTTCAGGGCCTGCTTCGGGTTCTTATACAGCATGATGTATGTCTAATCTGCCTGTGCTACGATACTCCTCATGAATGTATGGAGACACGGGCGAGGTTATTGCAAGTACATGTTTTAACCTGTTGTCAGCGGGATCATTTCAAGATCGTTGCTGTGCCGGGTTTATGGGGATATTCACTGCTTAGCGGCCTTTGGGACCATAATTTTGAAGTTCCGCGGATTTGGTAGATCGACTCAGTGCAAGGATTCTGACTTGTAACCCGGCCCCAACCTATATTCCTAAACCGCGAACTCCAAACCCAAAACCCTAAATAATGTGCACTCCCTCCGGAGCAGTACCCTCTCCGGCCCTTTTCCAGAATCGAAGATCTATATAGATGTAGCCGGCCCCGGTCCCATAACCTATATATGCTATTAAGATCTAGCTAACCATGAGGTAACACGGGTCTTCGGGATATATTCCGTGTACAGCCTGCTACGATGCAAAACCAGACTTGATCTACCGTGGCCATCTTTCGGGTTAAAGTACCAAACCTTTAAACCTTACATCAGCTAAGTACTAGCTATAGTTTCTGGATAGATCGCAGTCAAAAGGCCCAGGTTACTAGATTTGCAGAATTCATATAAGCTTGATGGGAACCCATTCATCAAACCTTGCCAGAAAACCTTGACCCTCCATGTCGAACTCTTCGAAGAGTATCCCAACTCCCGGACTAACCCCACATAACACTGAAGTCTGGATCCTGTCCAAGAGCCCTACACCCTACTGCTACGATACTACTACTACTGCTACGACTCGGTACAGTAGTACTACCAGTACTTCCTATACTAGTTCGCGATGGTAGTACTACTAGTAGCTATATATATAATATGTTTCTAGTACTGGGACTAGTACTACTAGCACTAGTAGCAGCAGCAGCATCAGCAGCAGTGTGGTGGTGTGAGTGAAGTGGTGGACGGGCCTCCCAATACTAGGAAAACTCGGAGAACATGCAGATTCCCGCACATTCCGGCAAGCCAGCAGGCACATTAGCCCATCGTCCTGCTGTCATACACCCGGAGTCCCATGGGTGCGTTGGCCCCAGCAAGCCGACTAGAATCCTGGCAGTGCCCTAAGCATCGATGCCAGGTTCCAGATCCGAGGATTTTCCCCCCCCACACACGGCCCAGCTGTGTGAAAGGATCTGCCTTATCGGGTACTCCGCAGAATCCTTCTGGTAGGGGGCAAGTTAGTGTGTGGCGGTGGTGGCACGACTGCAGCAGCAGTACTACTCCTACTTCTACTCCTACTCCTTATACTACTTATACTGCTACAACTACACAATGTAACTATAGCTAAGTAGCAGTATTACTACTAGTAGTACTATATATATATATNCTACTTGTGTTGCTAGTAGTGCCAGTACCACTACTGTTAGTACTGGTTACACAAGACTACTGCCAGTACTACTACTAGAACTACTACCAGTACTACTACTATCACTGGTACTGCTACTAGTACTAGTACTACTACTACTACTACTACTACTACTACTACTACTACTACTACTAGTACTAGTACTACTAGTACTACTAGTACTACACTATACTACAAGCACTAGTACTAGTAGTGCCAGTGTTTCTACTAAAGCGGTTGCCTCTCCGGATCCTAGTACTGCTACTAATACTGCTGCTACTGCTACTACTACTACTACNCTACACTATACTACAAGCACTAGTACTAGTAGTGCCAGTGTTTCTACTAAAGCGGTTGCCTCTCCGGATCCTAGTACTGCTACTAATACTGCTGCTACTGCTACTACTACTACTACTACGACTACTACTACTACTACTACTACTACTACTACTACTACTACCACTACCACTACCACTAGTACTACTACTACTACTAGCACTACCATGGCCAGTTACTACTACTACTACTACTACTACTACTACTACCACTACTACTACTACAACAACAACAACAACAACTACTACTACTACTACTGCTGCTAGTACTACAACTAGTTACTTCTACTGCTACCACCACTCGAAATACGAATACTACTGCTAGTATTGCTATTGAAATACGAGGACATCCCGGCAAATGGCCAAGCGCCTGAAGGGATCTTTGAACAAGGCGGCGATAGCACGAAGTCGACGTGTTGCTGCCGGTGCAATCTGTAGAAGGAGCATGATGATGA
>BGNK01001228.1:143244-161753 GCA_003297005.1 Symbiodinium sp. clade A Y106 | reverse complement strand
GGGGGGGGGTGGAGTTTCAGTCTTACGACCAGGTTTCAAGGTTAAGTAAGGGTTTGCCCATGTCCCTACACTTTGAGACTTCGTTCGACCCTGACCCCTAAACCTTCAACCGCTGAGGCTGTACTAGTATTGCCAATCAAGAATTCCGACCGCTACAGGAAATCTCTCAACCACTCGAACTAGACCGCGTACGCTTAGCCCCAGTTCACCCTCCACGATGCACCTGATGTTGCAGGACCATCGAAGCTTCCAAAGCTAGATGTAGTACTCCGCAAAGGTTCTGCTAGTTCCTGTATATGACATTCGAAGCCTAAGATTAGGCCCCGTCTTCACAGGACAATGTCTTTGTGTACGTCATGGTCGCAGTTCAGCACACTGTGACAGCTGAAGGGGCGCAGGATGCTGCACGACTGCAGATTCCGGGGGGGGGGGGGTNACTCCGTTGGTGCCAACCTTTTCCTCAACCGGATGCACATTGAAGCTGCGGGGTTCTTGGCCGGGGGTTAGGGTATAGGGGGTACACGGATCTGCGTTTAGTGTTTAGAGTGCCTGGTTTCGTGAAGCTGTGTGTCCACTACATGCCAAGTCGTTGGGTCAACGAGGAGCACCTGGCTTAGGACTATTTTGGGCTTGTAATAAGCTTTATTGATTTGAGATTGTCGTTGCAGTCACATGGAATGCGTCATGGAATATCGTTGCTCCGCAATGCAATTTCAATGCCTCCATCTTCTTGCGCATGGGCAGCACGCGCTTGCAAGTGGTTGCAGTTTTGCGCACCTCGCCCTACCCAATGGCTCGCAACTGCTAATGCACGGAGCCATCGCACCGCTGGCCGGGTGCGGGGCAGCACACGAGGGCTCATCTCTCAGCGTCCATCAAGGATGCACTTGAGAGTGAGTTTGCACCTTTGAAGCCAACGCACTGACTGCTACTCAGTGCATGACAGCAAGACGATGAGCTAATGTGCTTGCTGGGGGTGCTCGGTCCCTTGGGGGCTTGGGCGTGTGCTTGGAAGGGGAGGCCTATCTCGTTCTGATACGGTGAGCACACTGTTGTTTTGCAGGCAACTGGCCGTGCTTTCCACGAGCCGAACCGTTATAATCTAATGTAGAAAGTATAATGCAAAGCATATTAGACTAGTCCGTATACTATGTAATCTATTGTATAATATACTTAATATACAAGACTAGACTAGATAATGTGTAATATACTATTCAAAGGGGTGCCGAAGCGATGCCATGGCATTCCGGCTTCCCTACACACGAAACACTGTGATCTGCTTGATGCCTGCATCCTTTGGGCTCTTCGGGGTTCGGATTTAGCGTTTCGGGTTTGGGTTTGAGGGTTTAATTTGCTCTTCATCGCCATCAACACACCATCATCATCATCATCAACACCATTATCATCATCACCGTCGTAATCTTCGTCACCATCATCATCCTCATCCTCACCATCATCCTCGTTATCTTCATGATCATGATCATCATCATCCTCATCATCTTCATCATTATCATCATCACTGTGGTAACCTTCGTCACCATCATCATCCTCATCCTCACCATCATCCTCATTATCATCATGATCATGATCATCATCATCTTCATCTTCATCATTGTCATCATCACGATCATCATCGTCATCATCATCTTCATGGTCATCATCACAATTGTCCAAAACCTATTTACTGCAGCGGTACTCGTCGACGTCCATCGTTGCTACTAGCACTTGGTAGAACTATCAAATCTGATCATGAGGACTCTGGTTCAGATGGTTGCTGATACGGAGGCTAGTATCACCTACCAATCCCGAAGATGGCATGTCCATTGCATCACCGGTCTGGTTGTTTATGCGGATGTTTCCAGTGATACGGCTGAGTAGGACAATCATTGCGAGTACTCTGGACAGCCCAGCTGTGATGGTTCCCTTTAACTTAATTTAGAGAGTTGCAATTCGCTTGATGGTGTTGATAACAGCTGTTTCACTTGCTCTGGCTCATGCTACGTTTACGGCCAACATGAGCACCACATGTCCTCCGGTGTGCGTCTTGTTGCCGTGTATGAGTGTCTATCTCTCTCTCTCTCTCCCTCTCCCTCCCTCCCTCCCTCCCTCTCCCTCCCTCTCCCTCCCTCCCTCTCTCTCTCTCTCTCTCTTCTCGCGATGACGTTGCCTCGTGCTGCCGAGGTTTTCCCTATAGAAAAGCACACCCAAGCCCGAACCCGTGAAGCTGTTGCAAGGCGCTTTACAAGCTCGAGGATGTCAGCGAGCAGCTTGATTCCTATGTGTGGGAAGCCCAGCAGAGGGCGAGGGCTAACTGCAGCGTCCACCCTTGCGCTTCTCACGCATTTGGGGCTTACCGGGTTGTGGGGTTCAAAGGTTTGCTAAGGTTGAGGACGTGTTAACGTTTAGTGACTTAGTGTTTTGCTCGCGCGCGGCAGTGACGAGCACGAAAACTAGTGACGACACTCAGCATCACTGCCAGCTGAGCTTGCAACGATCGTCCTCGTCGCCCTTTTATCAGTAGCAGTCGCGCTCGCTGTCGCTATTGTCGTCGTACTGGTGGAAGCTCCGCTCGGGGGTGGCATATCGTCGGTCTAGTCTAGGGTTTAGTTTGGGAGTTTTGTCAGACGTGGCAGGGCAGATGTGGTTCGCTCCTTTGTGCCCTCATTGTCACTGGACGAGTGCTTCGAGCGGAAGGCGCGGTGCATGGGTAAATCGACGAGGCCTTATTCGAGGCCCCCTTTCAAGTACCCAGAGAGCCAAATACCCCCAACCTGTGAAGGACGATACTTAGCCATATTAGAAGCTTCTCAATACTCTGATTTCTGCTATGTACCTTGATGACGGGAATGCTCATCGAGAGGCTCCTGTGCTCTGCAGTAGCTGCGCGGTGTCTTTAGATGGAGAGTTGAACTGGCTCTAGTGTTTAAACCTAAGCTACCATATCCTGCTCTAGTGTAGGTTCTTATGATAAACCCTACACTTATAGTTGGGGACCCTCCCATTTAGTAGGCTTTGCTAGTTCAAGGCAGGCTTTGCGGGGTGTCGCGTCCCAGGAGCTGGGAATGTTCAAGCGACCCTTTGGATGTGTCGGGCTTCAAATACAGAAGACGCTTGTAATCCTCTGCCCGAAGACGAACTTAAGCCGTATGACCTAGACTCCCAAAGCCTGCACCGAATCTCTTACACAGGTGCACATGCATGAGTACGTGCTTTTGCCTGTTCCTCTCCTAGAGGCTCCATATATAGTACCATTATGGAATTAGGTCCCCACAGCCCTCATAAGGATGGTCTTTTGGGGCCTAATTCCATAGTGGTACCATATATGGAGCCTCTGGGCCTTCATGGATAACAGCGCTGCCTTAACTGCGTCATCACTAGACTACAGGATCTTTGGAGTTCCACTTCCTGAAACTACCCAAAGGCCCCAAAGTAGTTCCTTTTTGGGAGTACCTTATAGAATTCTACATATGAACCCCCAAAAGGAACTATAAGGTACTCCCAAAAAGGAACTACTTTGGGGCCTTTGGGTAGCAGGTACTTGAGCCTACCTGAGTGTTTTTAGACCCCACACGCTGGACCCTGGACCCGAAGAAGATCCCCTACATCCTGGAATCTAAACCTCAAGCCCTAATCCTGACAAACCCAAGCCCTTATGCCAGCTGTCTCGAGGAGGAAATCTCCGTCGCAGTGGAGTGTCTTGGTCCTGAATACTGTAGGGTTGGCAGGCTCTTTGTACAGGGTTTGTTTAGCATTCTGCATCGGTTTAAGAGCTTTTGTTTACAGGGTGTTCTTGAGGTTTGTTAGGATTTATGTTGAGTGTGTGCCTGTCAAGAATCCCAAATTGATTGTGGAGTGGAGTGCGTCGAGGGTTGGGGATGTCAGTTTAGGCTTTGGGCTGTGAGTCTTTTGCGCGCAGCAGGATCTGAGGCCATGGAGATTACCGCATTGGACTTTAGGGTTTAGGGTTTAGGGTTGAGGTTTGAGTTAACATCGTCCGGACGAGCTTTTGATGGGACAGCAGGCTGCGAAGTTTCTTTTGTGCGTTCGTTCTGGTTCGGTTTGGGCTTCAGTTCAATTCAATCGTTTCCACATATATGGATTTGCAGTACCGCCGGCAGCCTAACCCTGAACCCCAAGCCGTAAGGTACTATAGAGGCCTTAATAATTAGAATAGGGTTTTGGGCCCCTTATACTATAATCATAATAACGAACCCCCCGAAATAGTATAGGAAATTATTATAGGCACCCGTAGCACGTCAGAATTCAGGAGGTACGCGTGGAACCGGCATTGGTCGTAAATTGTGTAAGCCCGCCAAGCCGGAAAGTGCAGGCCAGCTTCGAAGGAGCAGAAAAAGCCAAAGGCATATGGGAGTTTCCGAAATTAGGGGTACCTTAGTTTGGAATCCTTATGAGAAGGACCCTACTATCTAGGGTGCTTTATTAGGGTCCCCTATTTTCGGAAACTCCCACATAGAGCTTAAGGTCTAGGTAGGGTGTAGGCTGTAGGGTTTCCTGACACCCAAAATCCTCAAGAGCGTCGCCATGCGAGAAATTGTGATTGTAGCTTCATGGCACGATGGCACGATGGGGGGGGGGGGGGGNGGGGGGGGGGGGGGCGAAGAAATTACCGTACAGTTACAAGTAAGGGCTTCGTTTTTACGGCTTGGGGCTTAGGGCAACTGCTGCCATTGGATTCAAGTTTCCGGGGTTTCTTATATAGTCTTTACATAGAAAAAATTATATATATATATATATACGGTGCAGGAGTGAAAGATGGAGCTTTTCGGTTCAGGGTTTCTATATGTCCTGAGCCATGGGCCGTGATTTCGGAAACTCCCAGACCACTTTCCGGAGCACCCTAAACCCTAAACCTCTAACCGACTCTCTGCTAAACCCTAAAGGGAGAAGCTCAAGACAGAGATGATCCAGTTTGGCTTGACCATTCTGAAGGCCTGGAACTCCACGTCGGAATTCTGTTTACGAAATATGGGGGCCTAATCTTGGAGGGATCCTTGTTATAAGTATATATAGTATAGTTGGCCCCAAAGTCCCATTATAATCATGAAGGCCCCTATGTTACGGGTTCTCCTGTTCGGATACTCTTTGTTGGACACCCCCTCATTTCTGACTCTACGGCGTTGCAATGTAAACCCAAAACCGCAATCCCAAACCCCAAACCCTTGTCCAACTCCAGCATGACAGTACCGTTGATTCCAAGAACAGAACAACCTGTCGTTTCATATTGGGCTTGAATCTTCCGGTGGTTCCGTAATATGTTTATGCTGTTATATACTCCAAAGGCACAAAACCCGATTCCAATCATTAAGGCCCCCAAAAGACTGAGTTGGAAATCATCTCATCGTGCTCACCGATCGGACGCGACGCGGGCCTCCTGTTTAGGGTCAGGATTCGCGTGGAGAGCCTTTTTCGGGTACTTTAAGGTTTTTGGCCACCGTGCTGGTTTTTCTTTGCAGAATTTGCTCAGATCTAATGTAGGAACCTGATAAAGAAACCCTGGGTCTATAACCCCAAATTTCTAGGATCCATATGAAGAGCCCAATGAGGACCAAAGGATTTTTCATCAGGTAGCAAGTCGATGCGAGCCTTTGCCAACCAAGCGGGATCTTGGTTGATTGCACCGTTGCGAAGCCTTGACCTCAAATCTAAAAGCGGAAACTGCAAATCCTCAACTAAAGCTGTATCCAAAAACTCATATCCGATTTGGTATCCACAATTGAGCTTGAAGCTATTGCCATGTTCGTATCTTTGAAGGCCTTGGTCACTGACATACAGCCAGACCACAGTGTCGTCGCATCCATGAACGCTCCTTGGCATATCGAAGTCGAAGCTGACCTCGCGGTCTTCACCGAGGGCCTGGGATTTGCGGCTTACCCTAAACCCCTAAACCCCAGAAACTACTAACCCTCCCGCTTCTGGATATCTTCCTCCTGCAAAGTATTCTCTCCGGAGGAAGGATTTCGGAATCAAAAACCCTAAACCCTAAACCCTAAGGACGCCATGCTTTGATCCGTCTCCTCAAAGCCCCGCAGCTGGAGCAGCATCTGTTGAATCTCTTCCAAACTCAACTCCACATCCCCGTGCGCAGTTTGCAGTCTTCGATTTCGACTAATAAGGGTAGCGTACTCGGGAAGAACAAAGGTGGTTAAATGACCGGGAACATGGGTTTCTGAAATTTGGTGCTGGGTCGTCCGCAAATCTCTCCAAACCTTGAAGCCTAACCCAAAGCCCTGCATTCCTAAACCCCCGAAGCCCTAAAATCCTAGTAAGCCCCCAAACAGGAGATCAACAAGCAGAAGCGCCTGAGAGACTAGCCGGCAAGAGCACGGCTTGTTTCTGTTTTTGTTTTGTTATAGGGTTTAGGTTGAAGAGCCCTTGTCAAATGGGGAGTTCTCTAAATTTGGGTCCCTTTCAGGGTCCTTTTTACAAGTGTGCTGCCTCGTTTGGGGTTCCGAAAGAGGGACCCTAATTCAGAGAACTACCCACATAAAAGCCAGAATATTTGCCAAGATTATTACTGTTAGGGTAACTAGTATTCCTATCATAGTATAGTATGCCCAAAGCCTCACTCTACTCATCAAGGCCCCTATACTGCTTGAAGATATAACCCCTCTTATTAATGCCTGACCTGTGTGCTCAGAGTTGAGAATTTGGGGCTATGGTTTGGGGTTCAGGATTTAGGCTTTTGGGCTTAGGGCTTAGTGCGTCTATAGTTCACAGTTGAAGCTTACAGGTTTGGTTTTGTGGCTTCGGGGCTCAGGGTTGAGTCATTGAGTGTCTAGGGTGTAGAAGTCGTGTGCACAACTAGAGCAGCAAAGCTGTGCAGAAATACTACCACTCATATAAAAACATATGATGATCATATGATAATATGGCCTTGCCTAATTCGAGCTGGATTTTGGGGCACATTTTGTAGTGTACTTAAAAAATGGGACTACGCAGGAATACTACCGCTGATTATTCCGCTTCACTGGTTGGGGTGTAAATAGGGTTTTGGGGTTTAGGGTGGAGTGCACGGCCACTCCACACGCCATCGCCAAAGCAGATCCTCATCAAAAATATAGTGGTCTTAGTTATTTCAATAGGGCTTTGGGGTATATCATACTATTCCAGGAATCTTTTTTGTGTTTTCGTGCCTGTATTATCAGAGCACTGCTTGAGAAGCAACATATCGTTACCAAAGAAGTGAAAACCCACATCCAAAACGCGAATGCCGTCACCCTCTCCTGAACCCCTACAATCTCCATTGTAGTTCCTTTTTTGCGGGGTTACCTGATAGGATAGGATCCTAAATATACCTTTGGTGAAACCAAAAAGGGAACAACAATGGAGACTATAGGTAAGACCTCGCTTGTAAGCGACTGAGGAGATGCTAGTCAAATGGCTGCTGAAGCCCACCAAATCAAAGTGGTGCGAGCTACGCTGCCGCAAGCGGTCGGTTCAGGGTTTACTAGTACTAGTACTAGTACTAGTACTAGTACTAGTAGTAGTAGTAGTAGAACTAGTAGTAGTCGTAGTAGCAGTAGTAGTAGTAGTAGTAGTACTAGTAGTACTAGTAGTACGAAAAAACTAGTAGTAGTAGTAGTAGTAGTAGAAGTGGTAGTAGTAGTAGTAGTAGAGTAGTGGTAGTGGTAGTGGTAGTGGTAGTGGTAGTAGTACTAGTACTAGTACTAGTACCAGTACTAGTACTAGTACTAGTACTAGTACTGGTACTGGTACTAGTACTAGTACTAGTAGTAGTAGTAGTAGCAGTAGTAGAAGTGGTAGTAGTAGTAGTAGTAGTAGAAGTGGTAGTAGTAGTAGTAGTCGTAGTAGTAGTAGTAGTAGTGGTGGTAGTAGTAGTAGTACAGTAGTAGCTAGCCCTTGACTGAAGACAGAGCCCGATATTTGGTTTTAGGGGTTCGGGTTTTGCATTTCGGGTTTCGGTTTCAAGATTCAGATGTTCGGTTGTAGGGTACAGGGCTTTTAACAGGGGTCGAAAGCGTTTGGAGTCAGAACCCGGACATCAGCGGCACGGAGACTCAAACTGCAGCGGGTCGGAGACTCAAACTGTAGCAGTCCTCTTCCTCACCATCGAGTTCGACACGATACTACTAGTCGTACTCAAGAACAGCTAATTGCAACACCGTTCTTGAGAATACGAATAGCATGAGCTAGCCTGCAAGAGCTACCAGAAGAATCCACAACTCGTATTTCGTTGACCCCAGAACCCGAGATCAGTTATCACCAATAGCAGCTTAGCCCAGGGTTCTGAAGGCCCAGGACCAGTAAACAAATCAGAGTCAGGCGAAATTCAGCGCATAGGGGTATGTCGAACCATAGGACTGGGGCAAGAGCACAATCCGACGCCTTAAGCAGGGTTTCCAGATGTTGCCAGCGACGCTCAGGCCGCCGAAGCATCCGCAGATGCTGCACAGCTTGCCGGTGAGGGGATCGCGACTAGTTTGCAAGCAGAGGAAAGATGATATTGTTTTCGGGTTTGGGTGTCGGGATTGTGGGATGTCTTGATTATCCTTGATTATAGCACACCATAGTGTAGTACAGTCTAGCCGGGTTCTCAATGAGGCTTTGAGCTTCAGTTGCTCGCTGTCAACAGGGGCTGGAGCCTCAGTGGCTTGATAAGCAGAGGTTGGCGGATGGCTCCGTAACGTCCCCGTCACAGTCTTCAAGCTCACAATCGATCCCCAGGATCCATATCTAAGACCATTACGGAATTCGGCCCCACAAGACTGTGTTGATCGTGGTCTTGGGGACGGTAGTAGAACGTAGTATATAGGAACGCACTTGGAATTTGGAATCATGTTCAGCGTACGTGAAGGTGAGGACAGCAGGGACTGCGACTATATGGCTACCATGACAGTATTGCGCCATTCCTCGAAACACAAGAGGGTCGTCCTGAGGAAGGCAGGAAGTCCCAGCGCTTAGGAACCAGGGTGGAAAGGCAGGCGCCAAGCCACACTCACAGGCGGACACCACCCGCACTTCAGAGGTTAGAATGCATGTGCAGTGGGTTTTGTAAGAACCAAATACAGGGGTCTGAGCACTTGCCGGTTTGCTTCCCTACTAGGAGTCATCACCCCAAATCTTGCAGAGAACGCTCCGTAGATCATGTCCGAGACCCTCAGATGAAACTCCGTCATTGGGATATGGAAGTCTCTAGGAACAGTTCTCTGAACAAGAAGCCTTTCCCTCCGGGCCTAAGGCAAGACAGCGTCGAGCCATCATTGATGGAATCAGAGAATCTATCACTTTCGGCTCAGAGGAGAGCGGATCGATGAGTTGAGGCTTTAGGGTTTGGGGTTTCAGGGTCTAGGGCTTGTGGGGTTTTTAGGGCTTACGGTTTAGGGTTTTAGGGTTTGGGGTTTAGGGTGGGGTCTTATCTGAGCAGAGCGGTAGGAGGTAGATGTTGCACTCGTGCGAAGAGTGTGCAATAGTGCTGGGAATAGAGGCCAAGGACTTGGGTTCAAGCACATTCCGAGGGCTTGTTGAGGATTCTCGTCAAATCTCCAAAGAAGGGCTAAATTACTAAAGATGCAGCTTGCAGTCTATGCCATTAGTCTTTCTGACACACGGTTATTAGTCTTGAACCGGCACCGAAATCCCGAAAACCGTTATCCAAGACCTTAACAAACCTGAAAGCCCTATTTGTGTAAACCCTAGTTTCTTTTCGATGGGTGTGTTTCGCAGGTTTGGGGGTATTCTAATCCTTAGATGGCCCGACCCTAAACCCTAAACCCTCACCATTTGTTTCCTTATAAATACTGGACAACTGGGAAGTGAGAGATCCCACTCAAGCCCAAAGCGAGCCTGGGTTTGTCCTTGCTCTCTTAGGATCCTCATGCCCAGAGAGCCCCAAGACCCCCTTGATTGAGGAAGGTGCCTTAGTATAGGGGCCTTAATAATTTGAATAGGGTTTGGGGGTTCCTTATTTTATAAATGTAGTAGAATATACCCCCAACCCTATTCTAGTTATTAAGGTCCCTACATTAAATCATAGCATTAAGCCTTTGAGATTTTTAACGTATAACCCTGCATTAAGGGGTATTAGGCTCCTCATGGAGGTCTGTTCAACTTCCGGGTGTCTTGTCTGAAGGGTCCTCATTAATATTGAAGGGTCCTAGTTTCTGTGTGAACATCATGGTGCTGTGTTACATGAAACCCTCTCATTTCCTTGGCGAATGTAAGCCATCCTCAGTGCACGACTGCTGCCCCGCAGTCCCTCCAAGGCGAATCTTCAACATGTAGATCCTCTAAGCCTCTACGCCATGACTTCGAGGGTTCCGAGGTTCAGGGTTCAGGATTTCGGGCCCCAAAACCTCAAACCGAAACTCTAGGCCCCGCCCCAGAAAGTCCCCTTGGCCTTCTACCCGCAGGAGACCTTATCTGCAAACAGCGTCTCGCACTTGCTGCTGGTGACGCAGTGGCCTGCTGCGAATTACATCGGCGTTTCGGGTTACGTACGAACCTATCAGGTACTAAAGTGTAAGTGGCTTAGGGGGGACGGTATCGGGAAGAAATATTGGAGCTTGAGTTTGCAGAAGTAGTTGCGATGACCATTGCAGTCCTTCTGGTTTCCCAATATACTTATACCATGAGAATCTGCCCCCGGAACGTTCAGGCCCTATATTGCCTGAAAACTCTATAAACCCTAAACCCTAAACCCTATATTCCGGAACCCAGACAGTCAAATACCCCTCAATGTAGAACTAGACCCTGAGCCCGAAGCCCCTAAGTAAACACTAAACCCAAGCTTCCAAAACGCAATACACAAAAGCCCTGTGGATAACTATCATTCTCGTAGGGCCTTGGGATTTTTCTACTATAATTCTATTGCGGAGCCCAGCCGAATACTATTCAAGTTATATATTGAAAATGTTAATTTGGTTTGTGTTTGGATATTCCGGCCCGATACAGTGTGTCCAGCCCGGCCTGATGCCACATGCTTCCTAAACCCGAGCATAGAGTCATAAGCCATCGGTGCTGACGACGATGGCGATGAAGATGGAGAAGGTGAAGATGATGCTGATGAAACGATGAGATAAATCAGTGGTTGATGGCTAAGCACCGCAAGACCAATGTTTGAGAACTTTCCCAAGATCCGTAAACCCACAACTGCATCGGCATATGATGTGAACTCAGACCGCCGGAAGTTTGCCAGTCCTGCCTTCTCCCATCGAAGTGCCCATGTCTGAGCGCAATCAGAGCAAAGGTATTACGAGACGCTCCGGGCATCGACCTCAGTCTCTGAAAATTCTGGCAACATTGAAGGATTTGAAGATGATGTTTGGGCCGGGCTCCCGGAAGAGAGCCAGACTTTGCTTTCTTCGATTGAAAAGCTTCAGAAGGAGTGGTTGAAGATTATTGATCCGTGTTTTTGTTTGTGCGGTTCTTCTGAGCCTTGTTGCTACTGGTAGCTCTCCAGAGTATCATAATCACTGATCATGTCCAGGAGAATTGCTCTCGGTGGGAATGCTCTTGCATTCGCTTAAGTGTGTTGAGGGACTGCATCAGTTTGCATAGGGAACGTACATACAGGACTTGGCTGTTCCTGCCGGGTGTGTATATGTTCAGAATCGGCATGTATCAGAAATATGTTGCAAGGGGGTATGGTGCGAACTTTCTCACGCTGACGCTTTAGTGCTTAAAGTTAAATCCCTAAGCCGTAAACCCGAAAGCTCCGCATTCCTTGGGAGAAGGCTTGACTAGACTCTATGCATCTGGCTGCCACCGCAGGACATATCCTCGGGGAGCAAGTCCAGCACGGTGTTCCTCGACTCCAGCGCCAAAGCCTCAGACCTGACACCTAATTGTCGAACATGCAACCAATTAACCTTTCTGGGTACTATATATAACCCCTAAAAAATCCCAAACTTTAATCTTTAGTTCTCCTAGGATACTGGACAAGTAAGGACATTCGGTTGATGATATAAACCCTGCATTACCCATAGTAAGGAATACACCATAATTCCCATACTTTAGGATCCTTAAGGTGATGCAGGATTTTGACCATCAACCGTTGCACTGATGCCCTGATCGCGAATGTTTTGTTCGGTTGTCCAGGATCCGCTGCCGTTTCTATGCCCTAAACCCTAAACCCTAAACCCTAAGCCGTGTCAACCCTTCTTGGATGCAATGTGTTGCTGTGCCCTAGGGTTCCAGACTTTGAAAAGGATGTTACTAACCATATATCTAATAAGAAACGCAGCTACCCATTATTTAGTTAACTGGAGTCGTAAGGATTCCTAAACCCTAAACCCTAAACGTTTGAGCTATTGTTTGGAGGATTCCATAGGCCTCGGGTTCAGTCAGGTCGCGCAGCGTTTCACGATGGTTTCGTAAGGTTTTGGCGTTTGCATGCGTATACTGACGGCAGTATCAGCCACTCAGGGTGTACACAAGCGTAAATTTCAGAGAGCTTGCTGAGGTCAGTGCCATCGCTGACTTGGTGGCCCAAATACGCCGCTCGAAGAAGTAAAGCTGCACATGTGGGAGTTTGAGAAAACGTGTCCCCGTACCTTCCCCCCTGCCCTCGAAAGCGGAGCGATATGAGCCGACACTGGTTGTGAAATCAATCACCTTCAACCGGTCTCGACTTATTCGGCAGTGCATGCCTGGAGCTGTGTAATAAGACGTTGGCAGGGGGTATTTGGAGGCAAGGTTTCCGGTGAGTGCATATTGGGGCCTTAATTACAATATCCGCACGTGATAGTATGGGGATGGTGGTAGTAAACACCTACCTCATATACTACATGCACACACAACAGAACTTCTAGAGTGCATCTCATTGATACTTATGCGGCTGAAATACCCTGCAGTACGAAATCCTGGACTCTGAGATCTAGCACTGTAGGCTACATAGTTAAGACCGAAACGTCAAAGCAGGTTGCCTCGACACCGAAAGTGTAGTTTGTCGAGAGTTTTTTTGCTTTGCGTTTAGGACTTTGGGTTCCAAAATTTCTGTTTTTTTTCAAGTTGAGGGTTTAGGGTTTTGGGTGTAGGGTTCTTTTTTCAAGTTGAGATTTGCATTTGCCATGTGCTCCCGTTCCACTCTGTTCTTTTGAAAGGGGTGGGGAAAGGACATTAACCCGCTGGGGTGGAGGGGGGGCGGGGGTCGGAGCCAGGGTTCGTGAGTTTTGTGGGGCTGCCGCTTGTTTATAGTTTCCGGGTCCCGATTTTCGTGCGCAGTGGAGCTATACCAGATATCACAGTGGTTTGAGCAATCTTGTAGCCATATGATGGAAGGCAGTTGTGTTGGTATGTCTGTCTCTTTTTTTGTCCCTGTCTATATACATTATGTGTGTTTACATGTATAGATATCTGTATATACATAAACAGGTACACATTGTGTTGTGTTCTAACTCAAGCTACAGTGTTGGTGTTTGCTTAAGATGTATTCATAATAGTTGGGCTCATAGTTTTCCTTCGCGAGGTCCCAGTTCCAATCCTGGTGCATCTAGATTCTTGGATTCAGGAGCAGTGTTGCAGTGCTGTTCAGGCCAGTGCTATGACTTGCTACAAGCACTTGTTGGCTGTTGTGAAGAGCATGCAAGGGGTTCATAGAGATGTGAAACTGAAAGCCCCGTGCTTGCCCGTTCAGTGAATTTTCCAGCTGTTCTGCCTGCTTTAAGAAGCAACTCCGATATTTGGTCTGGCACAGCCGAACCTCTAGTCATCCCCAACCCTCCCACCCAGAACTCTCAAGCTATCGTTCAGCACCCAGGCCGCGGCATGGTCGAAAGCAATGGAGGCAGTACGGCCTCCAAGAAGCCCATGCAGCAGGATTCCACTCGCGCAATGCAGCAGTGCAGGCTTCAAGGCAATTCAGAAGCCTGAATACTTCCTATCGTTTTTTTTAGGGTTCCTTCCATATTAGAACTATGGTATGTAAGAACCCACCCAACCTATTCTAATTATTCATGTTTCTAGGAGGCTTAAAGAAGAAGGGTTCAGGGGTCACAGATTTGGGGCTCAAAGCTTGCTGCTTGGAGGATCATGGGACGTAGTAGGTAAGTTTGTATACCTTAATAGTGTTATTATACATAATTATCTGAGTCTAGTTACCCAGTATATAGTCTAGTTACCTACTAAGGACCTACTATATAAGAATAGTTACCTTATTAAAAGCCCAAGTTACTGCGTCCTAAACCCGAAACCCTAAATACCCTTTAAGTGTTGAAGGTATAGTCGGCGATGCTGCACTGCCGTCCCCGATGGTGTGGATTTTAGAGCCCAGGGTCGCGAAGAAGAGCTTGCTTGTGTTGAGGCACGAATAGTTAGCCACATTATTCCGGAGGGTTCCTTATCTTACCTATAACTATACTACCTATACCAAACTCCTCCGATTTCCTTGTCATACCTATACTCCCTATACCATAGTATACTTTTCCCTAGGACCCATTGCGTGCTTGGCCGTGAGAGAGAACAGTCCCTTGCCCACGAGATCGGGGTATGTAGGAACCTACTCTGAGGGCCATGTGGGGGTTGATCAAAATTATGGGTCCCTTTTGGTCCCCTAGACTATAAGGAATATACTATAATACAGACCCCAAAAGGGCCCATAATTTTGATCAACCCCCAAATAGTAGATACTTTGGGCCCAAAGTACCAATATATGGACTACTTCAAGGCCTAAGCATATACTATGTGGGTACATGGACCTTTTGGGCTATAGGTAGGAATAGACTACCCTCGGACTCCGAACTACAAGTATACAACAGTATGCCCCAGAACCCTATTCTAAGTTTTCAGGAACCCATATATTATTATAGTCCATAACGCCTCGGAAAGTTTTCAGCTTTGGCATAGAAGCTTTAAGGTTGGCTGCATTGCAGCATAATAAAATAAGTACTACGATACAAGTATTGCACCAACAATACTACTGTGCCAGGACATGCTGATCAGTGAGCTGGAGAAGATAGCCAAGGAAGGGTGAAGAAGGACGCTTCGGAGTTTAGGATTTAGGCTTCAAGGGGTCGGCGTCCATGGTCTAAGAGTCGCTAAGGTTGAGAAGGCTTGGGTCTGGGGTCTTCGGGTTGCTTGAGGAATCGCTGTGTTTCACCCACATGCCCAAAGATGAAAGCAAGGACTCAACATAATGACTATACGAGATCTATAGTAGGGTTCTATTATATAGGGGCCTCAATGATAGAACAAGCTTTTGGGGCCCATTAGACTAAAAAATAATAATACGGACGTCGGCAAGCGTAAATTTTAGTAAAGGGCCGGTGACTTTCGAGGATCAGAAACTGCACCGGACTACTAGCATCGTGTCCTTGCTGCAGGCGAGGTGCATTTGGAGTGGCCCATATGACGTTGCCACAAAGTGGCCATGGGCTTCCGGAATTCGCATGAGTTCTCCCTCAAGAGTCCTGCGATCCAATGAGGAAGAACCCTGTACCCAGAGATCCCAATACCCCTTAATTAAGCAATATACCTTAAACCATAATCTTAGGGATATTGGGATGTCTGAGTACCCTGTAGCGCGCCACTGTTCATCTTGGACACTTGGGGGGTACGTGACGGTTCATCCATACAATCGTTTTAACGCGTCCGTCCTCACCTCGTATCCCGGCTCTTTTTCAGCATATAGAACTGGAGCATCAAGGATTAGCAGTCAGTACTCCATCCATTCGTTCCTAATCTTAACAACTCTCATGCCATGTGCAAGTGCTTTGTCTGTTGCACCATGAGAAGTCTATATATGACGCACTACAAATCCTCGGACGGATTGATATAGGGGCCTTCATGACTAGAATAGCGGCTTGGAGCTTTACTATACTACAGGTAGAACTTAGTAGCTGAGTATGCAACCTTTAACCTTTGGGGGCCTATACAATCCTACCATAGTTGAAAAGTTTAATTTTTTCGGCTAGGATAGTCAGCCCCTAAGAGCAAGGAGCCCTTCGGAACAAGATCGGTAATTCCTTAGGCCCCTATTTTATGTCAAGCGTCCGAGCTCCGAGTCTCCTGCAGCCGCGTTTTCAGAAAAGTAGATGTGGGTTGCATGGGGGTTTTATAGGGTTCAGGGTCCAGGGTACAGGGTTCAGGGTTTAGGGTTCGGGCTTCAGGGTTTGGAGGTTTAGTGGAGTTCTCGGTGTGGTTATGTTTGGGTGGTGAGAGTCCTGAGAAGGCCGGCTGTTCTGCTGCCTTTGTTTCGTTGATGTTCTTCGGGGTTACAGTCGGGGCCATGTTCTGGGCTGCGGTTGATGATATAAATCCTGCATTACCCATACAGTAATATGGAATCTACCATAATTCCCATAGTTTAGGGTCGCTAAGGTACCCAACAAGCAACTCTAGTCTGAAGAAAGCCTCATCTGAAACCACCCGGCGAACCCCTAAACCATGAACTCCAAACGCCCAGCTCGAAACATGAAGACCTTAAAAGGGCCAGACTGACACCTCGAAGTCAGTGACACCCTAAGACCCTAAATTTCAAACCCCCAAAGCCCTAAACCCTAAAGCCTTAACGCCTTAGGCGCCCCACAAAGCCCGTGAAACCCAAAGCCCCCAAACTTAAACCCAAGAGTCCGCGACCAAGAGCCATAGATACTTATTGGCTGTTACCTCAACTTTTCAACTTTTGGGGTTCTTATAAGGTAGTCGATTCTGAAAGTTTCAACTTGTATTTCCTTGGGTCTTGGGCCACTGAGGATAGAGCCTCATACTGGTACCTCCCATGAGGCCCTTAATCCCAGAGAGCCCAACATCCCTGAATTGAGGAACATACCTTACTTCTTACGAGAAAGCCTAAGCCCCAAGCCCTTTTCCTTAGTTAAGGGGGGGGGGGTAGTGGGCTTTGCAGACGAGGCGGCTTCCTTGGCACAGACCATCAAGTTTGGGAAGGAAGCCGACGGCCAGCAGAATCTCGGTGCCAGAGCGTTCACGATAATTATTCCAATGTCCATACTGCTAGTGAGAACAACAGTAATAACAATAATTGTGGCAGTGACAATAACAAGAATAATATTGATGGGGTTGAGGGTTTTTTGTAGGACATAGGTTCCAGGGGCGGCTTCGGTTTCAGGCTAGCCTTGGGGGCTCAAGCTCGGGTAATTTGGGTGCAAACTCGGCTTCAACCGGTGCCCGGCCCCTTGCACTGCACTACCCTATGGGGCGAATAAAACAATTCAGTTCCATAGCGTTTAGGATACGAAGCTGATGCCAAAAAATGTAGACCCCTGATTCACAAACCTCCTCCCAATTACAGGGCTTACAATTAGTAGGGCTCCTGGGGGTTAAGCTTTCGGGGCTAGGGCTTTATGTAGGGTCTTGATCGGCAACAAGTTACGGATTGCAGGGCTGCCCCTCCGTTCCTTCCCCTGTAGAACGCCCCTGAAGACTCATGTGACTCATGGGACTTGGTAAGTACCCTAAGGCTCCCAAAGGGGTCCAGGGTTTTCTGGTGGAGGGTTTGGGCTTTGGGGGCTAAGGTTTGGGATCTCACTACGAAGGTCCAAGAGCCTTAGGGTAAGGTTATAATTAGGATAGCCCTACCTACGTCGCCTAGAATCCCAATTATAAAGTCCCGTGAGCCCTTAAGCCTTAAGCAGTGCGTCAAGTGATGATAAGGATTATTATACCCCGCGTCTCTTTAAGTAATTGTAGTTGGAATGGGGTTTTAGGGTTTTAGGGTATACTACAGTACTAAACCGTAGCTTGCATGGCATATCGGGGATGTTGCTATGCCTTTTCGAGTATCTGAGGATCCACTGTGTCATGGGCCACTTGGCCTGAACCATTCTCGTTGCCTTGCCCCACGGGTCCTATAGGTCCTAGGTACTGTTACGGGGAATACTTCCGTACGTCCTAGTATAGAAACCCTACATTCTGCCATATGGGTAATATTCCCGAACCGAAAACACCAAACCCTAGAACCTTTAAACCCCAAAGCCTAGTTTACTCACTAAATGCCTGAACCCTAAACTCTGAAGGATTTTGATCTTAAGCCCGGGCAGGTCGCTTCAGTTTTGTAGACTTGCTGCTGACGGATGGCTTCGCGAAGGGTTCATGGGTCTAAAGGCCTACAGCACGTGCCAGTCCCAAACCCCAAGGCCCTAAACCCCAGACCCAAATCCGAAACCCAATAAGACCCCAGATCCCCCACTTATGTAGAACCTTGAAGCATAGGACACCTCAGGCTCTATGTATATATATATATATACTGAGATACATATGGCAGTGAGTCAAAACCTTCTGGTATGTAACAGGGCCGGGGCGCCCCTCGCGCGACAAAGTATGTAACAAAAGCGGGTTTTTGCGACAAGGCTGGCGCGACAAGACAAGGTCCATCATATATTCATATATGAATGTATGCATGTGTACATGTGTATATATAATGTGTGTATATATATATGTAGGTATGTATTTGGCTCTGTCTATATTATGAGGCACGCTCGTGTGCGAGTGCTGCAAACGTTGAGCTTGGAGTTGAGTGTTGTAGGTTTGGATCCTGGTCGTGTGTCCTGAACTTTGTTGTGAGAGCCGTGCAT
>BGNK01001228.1:116264-143033 GCA_003297005.1 Symbiodinium sp. clade A Y106 | reverse complement strand
CGTAAGGCCAAGACCTTGCTAAACCCTAAGCCGTTTAAACCTTAAACCCTAAACCACGCTCCTGCACGATGGAGGCTTCGGGATTGACAGCTTGCTGAACTCTCATTTTCTTTCTATACATTGTGCACTCTCCCTCGTGAAATCGCAGGGTGTCGGCTTGTTTGCTATTCCGCAACATTCCTGTCAGTAATATTGGAGGTGCCCCAGCAATGCCGCGCGACAAGGGTTTGAAACAAAGCCGGCGCGACAAGGGTTTGTAACAGAGGGGGGGGGGCCCGCGACAACACGGGGTATTGACCCATGGCCATATGTGTACACATACATACAGACATACATACGTACATCTTTCTTTCAGATGCTGCAAACATACATACGTACATACGTACATACATGCATGCATGCATACCTACATACTGTGCATATGTTATAATGAATATATTTTTTGTGTACATATAGAATGTAACATAATATAACATAACATATTTTATCGAAGTCTAACGTAATATATAATACAACATAACTTGGTATAATATGACATACTTTATTGCAATTGTTTTTTGTATATTTTATAATGTTATATTATATATATATATATATATCCTTTTCTATCCATCGATCCATCCATCCATCCACCCATCCATCCATCCGTCCATCCATATCTGTATCCATTTTCGCCTTTTGCGGCCAAGCCAAGCCTTAGGTCATGAATTGACTCGAGGGTTTGGGTTTTGGGGGGCTTGTGGGGTAGGATCAATGGCCTGGGGTTTGGGTTTAGGGTTCAGGGGTCCTCATGAAAGCCGTGCTAGCTCGGGATCGGTAATTCATGGGTTGTGTACTTGGTACTTTCAAGGACGAAATGTTGCAACTAAACATTGACACTCGGTTTGCTGTCCTGCGTAGGTGCACCGGATCATTTTTACTGATCGGCGAACTAAATACTTTGATCACTGTGCGTTTCTATTGGAGTGGTTCTTTGAGTAAGGACTCCTCCAATAACTACCAAGGGAAAAAGATGCATGTGCGAATTGCCCACACCGCTCAGGTGAGGGTGGGAGGCCGGAAAGCTTGCTTGGAGTTCAGGGCTTTGACGATTGCACAATTGCAGAAAACAAGAGGTTCGAAGAACGAAGAGCGTCTCGTGTGCTGCGACTTCAGGATACGAATTGACTGTTCGCCAGCATGTACTCGATACGCACGTGAGACGTGTTGTGGTTATTGGGTTTTCGGCTGCTTTGACACAAAATCTGGTACTGTTCGTATACTTGCGCTACGGGGTGCAACCTGCCCCGGCTGTTGGATCGATCTTTTCGGAAGATTCTTATGTTTTTCGGTTCTGCAGATTTGATGGCTGCCATGTTCTTCAAAGCATCATCCGGGAGCCAGTATCCTATGTAATTGTGGGCTGTTGTTCCGCGAGTACCCAAAGTCCAACCAGCATAGATGTATACCCGTAGTACACTTTTAGTCAGACACGTACACGTACACATACATACACACACGTACACATGCACATACACACACATACACATGCACACACATATACACACACATACACACACATGCATGTATACATACATACATGCATACATACATACACATACGTACATACGTATATACGCGTATATGCACACGCACATACAGAGAGAGCGAGAGAGAGGTGTATGGGGTCTTCGGGACCTGCTTGCGAAGTTGAACTGGGCTTAGGATTTAGGATGTCGCATGTGGTCATGGTCCGATCTACGCAGCTGAAAGTAGCCCCAGTCCGGTCTGTTAACCAACTTACTTGGGGTTTATAGTTTTACTCATCACGGCTTTCCTGACTACTTGAGGCCGTAGCCCTGGCATGGCAAAAAGAAGACCTGTTGCACGGCAGGTGTTCTCGTCTCCGGGATCGGTAGAGCCCATCAACTGCTGTAAAAGTGTCGACACCGCAATGAACAGGGAATGTGGGCCACATCTTGGAGTCGTGCTTCTAGACTGCCATCTACCTCTACAAAGTAGGGCCCTTGGGGTCCTAACTATCCAACTAGCAGGTCCTTGAAGGCTAGGGAAGAGGATGCCTCACAAGCACGCCTAGGGTAGACCGTGACCGAACACTAACCCCTGAACCTTGCCCTGAACCTGAGACCCCTAACCCTAAACCCTTACACCCCTTGAAACCTAAACCGAAACCCCTGAAACCCTGAACCCCTAAACCCCTTTAAACTAAACCCCTAAACCCTAAACCCCTAAACCCCTTTATACTAAACCCCTAAACCCCTAAACCCCTTTAAACTAAACCCCTAAGCCTAACCCCTAAACCTGAACCCTAAACCCGGCGTCAGGTGTGAGAGGCTGAATTGCTACACGGGTGACGAGAAGATCGAGCGGGTTGAGACCTCGGGCAGACACCGGGTTACTTTCAGAAGTCCTTTGAGCGCTCCTTAAGAGGAGCCTAAACCCTAATTACACCTGTTAAGGGTTCTACAAGAGCACTAGAAGGGTTCAGAAATTTAGTTCATTTTCAGTGTTCCTGAGAGGGTTCTATCAGTACTAGAAGGGTTCCCTTTTAGGGCTCTATAAGAGTATATAACCGAAGGTTTCAGGAATTTGTGAGTTTTTTGAGTTTTGTTGTATTCGTTTGTGTTGGTGTTTTACGGTTTAGGATTATGGGCTTCAGCCGGCTTGGTGGGGACCTGGAGCTGTCGAGAGCGCTCAGTTGAGGAGTTTAGGGTTTCGGGCTCTACTAGGTTCCTGAGTAGTGCCCCTTTTTGCCCTTTTTTGTTTTAGGGTCCCCTTTTTAAAACTGAGTATTAGGAAAAAGGGTAATTACCCTCAATTTTAAAGGGTCTACTCAGGAGCCTAGTCTAGGTGACTAGGGTTCAGAAACCCTGAACCCGAAGGTCGAAAGACCCAAACCCTAAACCCTTAACCCTTAAACCCTAAACCCCTAAACCCCTAAACTTTAAACCCTAAACCCTAATGTGGGCCTGTCCTGCCAGGCTCTGTGGCTTAGTGTGTACCCTAAAACCTAGGTCTGATGTTTTGGGATTTTTTAGGGTTTAGGGTCTAGGGTTTAGGGTTTAGGGTTTGGGGGTTAGAGTTTAGGGTTTAGGGTTTTGAGGGCTTAGGGCTTAGGGTTTAAAGGGACTCTGAGACCTGGGATTTTTTTTGCGAGGTTTCGCATTTTTTGGGGTTTAGGGATTTTGGGGGTTTAGGGTTTAGGGACTTTGGGGGTTTGGGATTTTCCCTGTCTTGCAGAACGGCAGGTGGATAGTAAGTACATACCTCATGCGCAGCTTCGATCTCACAATGCCCTTTGGTAACCTGGAGCAAATGGAACAACAACAACCCTTAACCTTAAACTTGAACGCTCTACTATAGGGGCATAGATAATTACCTTTTCTATTTTGGGGTGTTCCTTATTATGATTATAGTATAATGGGCCCCAAAACCCTAGACCAAAAAAAGGACCTACATTACAAACCCGAACGTGCAAAGCCACGACAGGCCATAGACAAGCTCAAGATCCGCCAGCACAAAATGTGCCATGCAGTTGGGCACCTCAGGGTCTGGTTTAGGGTTGTGGGCTTCAGGGTGCCCAGGTCATCCGAATCCGGAGCCCCACAAATTCAGCCAGTCCTGTAACACTGTGTTTGGCACATTGTACCCAGACCGTCATGCCGACTAAAACGGATTCATGTACAGGATTTCAGCATTAAGGGCTTCGGGGCTTCATCACAACGGAATTGCTATAGGTTCAGGGCTTAGGCTTTCTGGCAATGGCTCCCGCATGCAGCTGCGACAAGCAGATCCACAAGCGTCGTTGTGTTTGTCTTTGTCTGATTCTGCATGAAATCTACTCAGGTGGACGAGATGCTGAAGCAAGAAGAGGCAGACATCTGCTAGATGCATGGGAGGGACAGCCACCATAACATTGGCTTTAGGGTCGCCTTGAGAGTGCCTCTGTCTTGGAGCTTTCAGTCTGTGTGTGTTGATCGGCTGATATTTTGGAGCAGGAATGCAAGCTACTGTATTACGTACCGACTTGGCATAATTATCAATTTCCCTTATTTCCAATATGGAGCCCTAGTAATCAAAAAACTGGGGATTGTTGAAATCGACATCTAGTCTACGGTCAGGAAGCTCTTGCCATCGTAGATCTCAGACAGTGAGTGAGTGCCTAGCAGCCTAGCGGTCCGAAACACCAAGCCCTAAACCCTAGACCCTAAACCCTGAACCCCATTTCAGCAGCACCGCTGATGCTTTCGAGACGAGGGTGACTCCAACATGCACACCACTCCTCGGCAGGGGCACGATTGGCACCCCCAAAAATCAGGTCGGCAACCCGGATTTGACCGCAAATGCACTCGATCTGCATCACCCTTCAAGGTACCAATAGGTTAGGGTTCAGGGCTCAGGGTAGGGGCGGTGTTAAAAGGGATCTATACTACATGTATTCTGTAAGGTTGCGTTGTTACATGGTTTTATAAGTGCTCTATGAGGGCTTTACCAGGACAGCATCCTCAATGCAGGTCGATGCATCATACAGCTGCTTCAAGATCTGTTGTTAATTTGTCATGCCACTGCTGACATGCAGGCGACCAACGGCGAACCACCAGCCTTCGAAGGAAACTCCTTGCGCGCCTTGGCGGGTTCAGACAATCCATACGGCAAGAATGTTTGATGTTGAGACCTACTGAAAAGCTACTAAACCCTAAACCCGCGGCCGTGTTTTTGGGTGTCTAGTTCGTCCTACAGCCGAGCTTTCAGCTTGGTCTACTTCGGAATCCGTGGGGCAGGCGGAAGCAGGAGTGGATTTCAAGATACAAATCCTAAATCTGATCTCTCAACTTGCCAACTCAAGTTGTTTCTTCTTCTGCCGACATTCTAGGCAGTACCAGAACCTTGTACCTGGTTAGCCATCCTCCCTTCTCGCTGCACATGATCTGAGACTTAAGTCGTCGCACTGTGAGCGGGCTTCGGGCTAAACCCGAAACACTAAACCCCATTTGCTGGGCTTTGGAGTACCATACTTTAATACTTTTTTCTTAAAAGAACCCTTATGAAATAAAAGTCTATACTTTTTTCTCCCTGGTTACTTAAAAGCCCAGTTTGGGTAGTTGTCAAAATTAAGGTCCCTTTTCGGTTACCCTAAATAATAGGTGCCGTATTATAATAGGGATCCAAAGAGGGACCATAATTTTGACAACCACCCAAGTTTACAGAGACAATGCTAGATTCGAACTTCGAGCAAGCGTCACTCCGAACCTGTCGCCAAGCAAGATGCAAACGGTTTATATCATCCCCGGCACAGCACCTCCAGGAGTTCCCTTTTACGAATTAGTCCTAGGGCTCCAGTTACCTGAATAGTAGGTTACTGTTGTCTATAATATATGGTTAGTAACCGACTATTTAGGTAACTGGAGCCCTGGGGGAGGGTGTAGGCTTGAAAGGTTTAGGTGTTGGGGTTCTAAGGTTCAGAAACGAAGCATGGATAGTAATTTACGCTTCAGGGAACTGGAGCCCGAGGGTAGAGATAATTGAAAGGGCTTGAGTGTTATATCAGAGTTTTGGCGCCGAGGGTAGTGCCCCCCACCACTGCAAATCTGTGCTGTCATAATCCAACACTAAATAAACAAATAATATATATATATATATATACATATGATACATATGTATAGATAGATAGATGATACATACATACATACACACACACATATATATATATATATATGTATATGACGAGGGGTATGGGCTCCCTGGGAGACCACGAACGAAACAGAACGATTCGGCCTGGGGGGGTGTGACGATTTATACAGGGGCCTTAAGAATTAGAGTAGGTGTCCTTTAAAGGGGTCTATAAGGGATCTGAAGACAAGGGTTCCATAGCACAGGGGCCCTGATAGACTAGGGTTCCTTCAAGGGGGTCTATAAAGGCTACTACAAGGGCTATTATAAGCATTTAGGGTAGGGGCCTTAGTAGTTAGAATAGGGTTTGGGTGGGTATATTCTACGATAAGTTTAATAAGGGACACCCAAAATTGTACATTTAATGATTCAAGACCTTACATTATAGGCTGCCGGGATTTGCCCGCAGCAGGCCAGAATGCCGGCGCTTTGGATCCTTACATGGCCCTAATCTCAGAGAAGTGGATGTCTTTGGGCCCTGATGGGATTCAGGGATTTAGGGGTTTACGGTTTTTAGGGTTTAGGGTCTTGGAGTTAAGGGTTTAATGGTTCAGGTGGATTTCGCGTTTGGGTCCGGTGAGCTGTTTGATTCATGTGAAGTCGTCTTCCAGACGATAATGGAAGTGCTGGTATCTTAGAGGTGCCAGGGTTTGAAATCTTGAGGCCTTTCTTGGAAAGAGGTGCTTTCGCTCCATGCTCTTTGTCCGCAGAACCATAATGTATTTGTTGATGTGTCTTCTACTTGTCCTGGCTATGACCTCTCCCACTTACACCGTGCTTAGACCACGAGAACGGAGGATCTCGTAATCCACCTGTCAGGGCTGCTAAAAGCCCTAGTAGTAGGGTAGGTGACCTTGAACCTTTTGGGGGCACCATCGTCCCTATATAACCACAATTGCTGGCAAGTAGGAAGCTGTTGCGTCTAGGGAATTCGGCACAAGGTTGAGAGTCATTAGAGTTCTGGCATTCACGGCCCGGTGGCTCTGCTTGGGCAAGCTGATTCGAAGCCATCGGTAGGGGCTCCTTGTCAGACCACCATCCTGTTCGCTATGTCATTCGTCGCGCTTGATGTCGAGTGTGCGGCCACCGGGCGTGGGCACAACGACCGTGCTCCCTGCCGCGTCGCAGTTGTGGACTTCCGTGGTGGCACACTGCTGGACGAGCTGGTGGCTGTGCCAGGCATGGTAAGTCCCCTTACTGCCATCACCGGCCTGACAAGGGATCAGATCGAACGTGGTAGGCCTTATGACGAAGTCGTAGCTGACGTCAAGGCACTGCTCGGACCTCATGTGACTGTGGTGGGGCGACTTGCCTGAGTCTACCCCAAGGGTCCAAAGGACCCAATAATCAGGTATTCGGTTTTCGGATAGTAGTTATGTAGGTTAGGATTTTGGAGAGTATATGATTATTGGGTACTTGGACCCTTGGGGCTAGGCAATGGTGAGTTACTTTCAGAACGGTTCAGGGTTGAGGGGTAAACCCTACTTCCATAAAGCCCTAAACCCTATAAACCCTAAGCCCTGCAGACTGAAGCCCTGAACTCCTCAACCCCAAACCTCGAAACCCGAACCCCTACGTGCAGATTCCGAGCAGATCCTTCAGGCAAGCGCCGTTTGTAGACATCGAATGGTTGGGGTTGCGGGCTGGCCTGGATTTCCGTGCATTCATCGACATCGCCGAGCACTTCCGCACATGGAACGTCAAGTACGGGACCATCTGTATAGTTGCAAGATGGGCGAGTGTATGCTGCAAACGCCGGGTATAGTACCATAGGCAGTTTCTTGAGTGTCCCGATTGCAGTAACATCCACTCCTGCAGGAACTATGACTACTATTCATTGGCCATGGAAGTCTACGCTCTCTTGGGTATTCGCATGAACGGTAGCCACTCACCTGTGGAGGACACCGTTTTGAGGGGCATCGCGCCTGAGCATAAAACATATATAGACAGAGATATACTTAAAAAGATATGACTCTGCATATGCATATATATATATAGACACATTTGTGTGCGTGTGTGTGTGTATGTAGTAAGTATATACGTATTGTATATATACATAATCAGAAAATAACTCATTTACATAATTAGAAAATAACTCTATATATGTATACATATATATATATATGTGTGTGTGTGCGTGTATTCTACTATACCCTCATTGTCCTGTAACGTTCAGAGTTTCTGGTTGGAACGGTTGGGGCCAAGACAGGGTTCCGTTCTTGCTGTCGATCTTTGGCATGAAGGACGCGCAGCTCTCTATGACCTTATTTCGGGAGTATGTGCAGAACCAGCGAAAGCTCGATGGGGCTCGCCGGACATTGCAGCAGCACAGGTTCACAGTCTCAAACCTATTGTGAGGGAACTAGACAAAACAGGTTCTTCCGGAAGCAACACAAAACCTAATGTAGGGGCCTTAATAATTGGAATGGGGTTTTGGGGCTTCCTTAGTATAATTGTATTATAGTACAATATACCCCCAGACCCTATTCTAATGATTCAGGCCCCTGCAGTATAGAGCTACAGCCATTTGAGAATCAGAACACATACAGTAGAAGCCCAAAGTTGGAAACCCGATAGCCTCAATCCTTAAGAGTAAAGTATAGGAATCCCGGCACTATTTGGCCTTAATCCGGTGCTCCTACACTAAATCCTTATGATAGCCCTTATAGTGGCCCGTTTAGACCCCTTAGTCTAGTTATTGAGACCGTATAGAGCTACAGCCATTTGAGAATCAGAACACATATCGTGCTCCTGGGCTTGGTCTTCCATGTGCCCCAGCGTACATGGGAGTTTCGGAAAATTAGGGGTGCCCTATTTTGGGGTCCTTACAAGAAGGATCCTACAATTCAGGGTACCATATTTGGGTCCCCTACATCCCCATGCAGAAATTTTCGAGCTACATGTGTATTATCTAACGTACATGCTCTTGCGGAGTAGCGGAGTGCCTCAAAGTGTCGTTTACCCTACGCAGGCTAGCGGAGTAATTTCTACGCCGCTTTCAAACTACAATACTTATTTTTAGTTCCGGAGGAGGCCCCAGGGCTCGCATGTGTTAGGAGTAGTCTAGGAGTCTATGGGGATAGGGTGGTTGGGCTGGGTGTTGTAGCATGTTCAAGCTAGTGGGTCGAACTACCCGCCCGGCGCAGTATTTTCGGAAAATCCCGCATGATACCCAAACCTAGCCTTCCCGTCGGGGTCCATATGATGACTAGGTACTTGGAACCTTTTAGTTCCCTTTCCCAGCTGTTTCCCTGTCCTGCTTCTCAACCTGGAAGGTTTGAGGATTGCAGGTTTCAGGATTTCGGGCTTGGGTGTTAAGGCGGAGCTTGCAGGGTTGCTTGGTTTAGGGTTAAGGATTTGGGCTTGGGTTTGTAGCATAAAGGTGGAGGCAGCCAGTCTGTGCCATTTAGTATAAGGTCCTGTGACCTAACCCTGAACGAGAGCAGACCTGCACCATTGTAATTGCCGCAAACTAGAGCACTTCTTCCACTACTACGACTACTACAGACTACCAACACTACGACAACTACTGTACGACGACGACTACTACTACTACTACTCCCTGAATCCGGGACCCGAAATGCCCTAAACCCTGAACACTGCAAAAAAAGCTTTACCCGGGACCCTGAGCCCTCCACTGAGGTATGGGCGCAAGTTTCCCCAATTCAAGGATCCTGATGCGCCTTACATCGATGGTGTTTGTGATGGCAAGTTCAATGCCAAGCGCTGCAGCCCGGTTTGTTTCGAAATGTTTGGTTCTCAAACTGTGCATCCCTTGATTTGCAACTCCACTTCGGTTCACCGAAGAGCTTTCGAGTTTCGGTGGGTTTGTGCATGTGCGCCTGAATGGTGAGAGCTGCGGCGGTGAGGCATTTGTGGGCAGCCGGTCGTAACTCGCTGAGATGGCGGCTATCTCGGTGAAACATCGGCAGCATAGGCTTCGGCAGCCAAGTATCATGGGTTATCGATGAATAAAGTCATATCTTAGTCTTGTTGGCGCTCCCAGGAAGATGTGTGCACTCACAATTTGGCGGGTTCAGGGATTAGGGAGCCAGGGAACGCTTTTTTGTGCCTTGGTTTCGGCCTACCTGTCACGAAGATGCCGCGAGATTCCTCGTGGCTAGGAGCCAGATAGCCGTGCTTGCATGTCATACCAAACCCTAAACCCCAAACCCTAATTCGCGTATGCGGTTGGCCAACTTGTTCGTTTATCTCATTTGGGAGCTTCAGAAAGACAGGACGCCCAAATATAGGATCCTCGAACCCTAGGGCTCCAGTTACCCAAATAGTAGGTTACTGGGGTATATTATATATGGTTAGTACCATTTAGGTAACCGGAGCCCTAGGGAATATACAGATCCCGACATAAGCTAGCCCTAGTTTTGCACAAGCGGCTATTCTGGCTCAGCTGCGTGGCCCTCTGCGGCGATTTTTGGGGCATTGGGCTGATGAGAGGCCTCCTTTAAGAGAGCCCATGTTGACTCTTAAGAGTAGTGAGTCGCCCTAGGGCCTAGGTTACCTAAATGGTATAGGTTACAAACCATATATTATATACCCCAGTAACCTACTCTTTGGGTAACTGGAGCCCTAGAGTCGCGCAGTTAAGGAATATAGATCTTTATGCATCGGACTCTCAAGGTATGGCAAGCTATCGTGGACCAGCACAGAGGTCGCACACGAGAGCTCGGTTTCAATTTTGTCCATAGCCTATCTTTCCAGAAACTCCAACACGGCTGCAGCGTGATGGAAAATCGAGGCGCCCCAGTGCAGGAATTTAATCACTACCCATAGGCCCCAAAGTAGTTCCTTTTTGGGATTACCTTATAGAATTCTAAATCTTAAACCCCAAAACGGAACTACTTTGGGGCCTGTAGGTAGAGCCGAGCTACACCCATGACCCGAAGTGTCCCAAGCCTTGAATGTTGTCAGAGTTGCTCGATTGAACTGGTCTGTAACTCCTTCAGTCCTTGTCCAAAAGCCTGGCCTAAATATACTTTATACTATAACTACATTCCACATACTATAGACTATATACTATATAATACAATACACTATTATGCCGAAGCCCCAGAAGGGTTGAAGGTTTAAGGTTCAGGGTTTTGGGTTTGGGAAAGAGTAGGCCCACGCCCCTGTAGACCGTAGCTACCTTCAAAGCAAAATTCCGCACTCTGGACCGAGACCCCCAGCCGAAGAGTCAACTCAAGCTCAAGCGCCACAGCAAACACAGACCCTTATGACTCCCATAGCCTCTATCAGAGAGTGTGTGTGTGTGCGTGAACATGAGGATTTGGGACCTTTGAAGTTCGGCTTCCAGGCATTGGGCTTGAAGTTCCTGAACTCTTAACCCCTAAACCCTAAACCCTCAAACCCTGAACCCGAAAGCTCTAAATCCTACATCCTTAATTAACCCCTTAAGCCCTCAATGCCCCGAACCCGAAACTCGCTTCACCCGAGACATTGTGCAGCCACCTTCGGCAAATCCGGTCAGCGTGAGAGTCGGAACCCACCGAACTTAGCTTAAACCCTTAATCCCTAAACCCTCAAACCCTCAAACCCTAAACCCTAAAACCTTGCTTAAACCTTCAAGCCTTGAACCATTCAAGCTTCAAGCCCTAACCCTCGCATGGACACCCTTCAGTCGCTCAGTCTATGAATTTCTGAAGGCCCCGGAAGCAAGACTACCGCACCCCCGGCGTCCCCCGATGCAATACACTGGATATATATATATATATATGTATATATATATATATATGTATACAGGTACGAAATATGCGTGGATGATATTCGTATATATTTACTTATGTACGTACGTTTAATTTTTTGATTTACACACACAGGTAAGCATGTACATATGTACATATGTACATACATACATGCATACGTACATACATACATGCATACATGCGTACGCACATGTATATACATATGTACAAACTTGTGTATATATATACACAAAGATGTAAATGTGTGTACACATACATATATATATATAGTTCACATTCCAGCACGCATTACATCATATTGTTTCCTATGGTGTGCTTATCGTGGCATCGTAAAGGTAGTCCCGAGACAAGAATCCAGTATCGAGGTTGAACAAGAAGGTCGAGAAGTGCCTGCTGCGCCTGCACCTCAAAACCTGAACGCAGGAGGTTCCCTTTCGCGGTTGTTGTCAAGATATCCGTTTTAGCTTACCGCAATATCGCTATATAGCACTCGGCAGGCTTTTCATGTTATGGTAGCCTAAACGAGATTCCTGATCAAGAGGAAACAGGTTTGCGAGGACGACATATCGGTCCTTCTGGCTTTGTGGGCTAGAACCCTTGCGGCTAAGGTTTATTAACTGGAAGATTGCCTGCAATTTTGATGTGAAGTGCAGAACAGAGCCAAAGCGTATTGCGGATGAATCCTAAGAAAGCCCTTCTGTACCCTAAGCCCCTAAGTAGCTCCTAACATCACACCGTGGTTTCATAAGGTATCACTCTACTCAGACCCTTCGACCCTTGGACTGTGTGTTGGGTCTTTTGGTTCCCACCCTAGTGGCCCTAGTTCCTACATGGGAGTTTTTGGCAACAGGGACTTTGTACTGATGCAGACCTCGAACAGGAAAATTCCTAGAAGAAGGGCCGCTCAATGATGAACACTTCCAGTAGCCTTGCTGATAACCATTTAGTAGCCCTTGCAACCTCACCCTAAACCCCACTTCCCTATTCCCTAAACCCGAAACCCTAAACCCTTCTCAACGCCCCCCTTTTCCCAGGCCAGAAGCCACAGAGCATGGCTTTGGCCACCTAGCCATGGCAGCGTTTCTGGAGGCCTGAAGGTTTAGGTTTAGGTTTAGGCTGTGAGGTTTAAGGATTCATTGTTGGGGCTTAAGAGTTAAGGACTCGGGTTTGGGGTTTAAGGTTTAAGGATTGGGGATTAGGGTTTTGGTTTAAACTGTACTCCTTATACTGTACCTTGATGGCATCAGGATACTGATGTTCCAACTTTCCAGCTTGTACTGTAGTATATCACATCGTAGGAGACTATAGTAAGCTTGGGCTCCCAACAAGGCAAGGGTTTAGGGGTTACGGTTTTGGGTTTGGGGTTTAGGGCCATAAGCCCTAAACCCCTAAACTCCAAGCAGTTTAGGTTGAACACACACGAAAGGAGCGATTTTGGGTTTGGGGTAGAAAAGGTCCACCAAACCCGAAAAGTTGCAGCCCCAACCACTGGATGCTCTCAACCCTAAACCTAAACCCTAAACCCCAAATCCTAACCGTGGGTGGGCGGCGCTTGGCCATTGGGACCATAGCACCCATGTCGTACCCGCTGCCGGAACACGTTCTACCAGTACTTCCGTTGTGCTGGGGTGGCTGGCCGGTTCGGGACCCACCCAAACCACCCAAAAAAAAAAAGAATGCGAGGGGGACGCGTTTTCCTTGCCCCTTGTCTGGCCCTCCTGGACCCAACTCTGCCTGCCCTGCCCTGTGCCCTCCTGCCCTCCGGAAGAAAGGAGAAAACTGGCATGAGTTTTGCCTTAAACCCTACAAGGAGTAGGTTTGGGTGGTTGTTGCCGCCTTAGACGGTGAGGGGTGGGAAAGAAAAAGGACAAGCCTTATTTTACAGACAGGCTTTCACAGCACATCGCCCCACAGCACGACGCACGCGTCACAATCTTGTCGCAAGATACAGCCGCCTGCGTGCTATTCCCCGGCAAACCAAAAGCTTGAACCCTAAACCCTACACCCTACACCCAAACCTTGAGCCCTGAACCCTAAACTAAACCCTAAACCACAAACCCAAACCCTTATTTTGTTGCCTTCGAGGCTCCGAAGGGGCCCAGGCGGTCAGGGCCCATGAGCTCGGTGTGAGAGATTGCACAGGGGTGTAGGCTTGGTGGCGTTCGGGAAGTTTGAGCGACTCTTCGCGTTCATGCATGTAGACAGATAGATAAAAAGACAGTGAAAGGTAGAGAGAAAGATAGATAGTCAGCTACGCAGAGAGACAGATAGACAGACAGATCGGTAGCAAATGGAGTAGTAATGGTTCTGCGTAGCGTACTTCTCTGTCTATTATCTCTCTACTCGTATGTCTCTCTATAGCATTGCCTATCGCATGTCTATGTAGCTGCCTGCTTATGGCGCGCATATCCATCACATTCCATCTACCTATTTATCTGTATATGAGTTTTGCAGCATTCGTGCGTGCGTGCGTGTGTACATGCTTTATGTAAGCGAGTGAGTGCATGTATGTATGTATGTACAGATAGTGGCTGTGTAGGTAGATCCACCGGCAAGTAGGCCATGCAGTAATATGTCGGCAACTGCACGCATGTAGAACGTAACGTATGTGCAAGAGACATACATCGGAGGTTTCGGTTCATTCTACTGGGCGTGTGCGTGAGGGCCTCGACACTGAAAGCACTGAAGCTCGAAAGCTCGAAGCCTCAACCCTGGAAGAGTATACCCTAAAGCTTGAACCCTACCTATAGTCTCCGTTGTAGTTCCTTTTTTGGTTAACCAAAATCTCTATTATAGGATCCTGACCATAAAACTGGTCAACCACAAAAAGGAACTACCATGGAGACTCTAGGTAGAACCTCCTTGGGTAAGCCGACGGTGAGGACTTAGCCTGTTCTCGAAAACATATATCCCAACCCGGATGGGGAACTTGGGTCGGGAATCTTCGAGCTTCAAAATGCAGCAGAGAAGATATTCAGGAACTTGAAGACCCGGACAACTCCTAAACGCAGATCCGAAAAAGGGTAGTGTTTGGAGGGTTCAGACTTATCCTGACCCCAAGTCCACAAATTCAGTCTGGACAAATGCCAAGTTGTCGTCGCGACTTTGTGGACTTCCTTGTCGCCTGAGCGGAACATTGGGGCTCAACCCATAGGCTGGATCAAATTGCGGTTCCCCAAAGGGTCGTTTGTACTGTTATGGGGATACTTCCCTAAGTCAGAATTTCAGAATAGTAATTCCTAATATGGAAACCCTACATTCTACTATATCGGTACATAGGACCCGTTGGGTTCTAGAGGGGTTCTAAAGGGTTGAATACCAAGCTCCAGCCTGCCGTAAGACGTTTATACCCGAGCATTCAAAGTGTATATTTATGATCTATCCCCAAGGGTCCAAAGGACCCAATAATCAGGTATTCGGTTTTCGGATAGTAGTTATGTAGGTTAGGATTTTGGAGAGTATATGATTATTGGGTACTTGGACCCTTGGGGTATACGCAGATTCAGATTGACGAGTTCCACTGATGAGTATTGGTTCCTAAAACTCCAGGTGTCCTTCTGAACTGAGCCTGATCTAATCGTCTGCGCCTCTCACCCAAAAAAGACGTGCAAGGATTGGCTTTGCTCCGGAGTTCCATACAGAATCCTAAATTTTTACCCGCATTGTTCCTCACAATTCCTAGATATACCTCTGATGGAACAGGCTCCAGAAGCCCTATTCTACTAGCGCTTTTTGTCCAGTATATTAGGCCGCAGGGCACCGAAGTCTTCAGACCAACCCTAAACCCTAAACCCTAAACCTAGTAGGGCCCAGGCTCCTGGCCATGGTGCAGGCCGGCAACTCTGGTTGTATACACCGGAGACCCCAACCCAGAGCCCGAAACCCGAAGCACCCTAGACAAGACCCTATAAGTTCTAATTAGAGCCTAAACTTCGCATTAGAGCCTAAACTTCGCATTTTTTCACTGTATTTATGGTTTAGGGATTTAGGGTTTAGGGTTGAGGGTTACTATACGCCATATCGACGAATCGAACCTGGAACCCTCAGAGAGCCTCAACCCTGAGACTGAGCCCCAGGCGCTCCTAAACCCTACCTTTCGTTAGTAGGGAATGGAAGAATGGAAGGAATAGGGGATATTTAGGGATTTAGGGATCCTTTAAAGGGGTCTATAGGGTTCATGAAAAGGGATCTATAGGAAGAATGGTAGTAATAGTAGTTATAATTGTACGCCATTCCTCCATTCCCTACTGACCAAGGTAAGGAACTGGCAGCCTTGAAGATCCCTGAAGCAGCAGGGTTTAGGGTTTCAGGTCTTCGAGTTTACCCCAAGGGTCCAAAGGACGCAATAATTAGGGTTCCTTTAAGGGGTTCCATAAGGGGTTTAGAGGATTTCATAGGGGTCTTAAGTGTCCAAATTTAGGACCCAATAATTAGGTTTTAGGATCGTAGTTATGTAGGTTAGGATTTTGGAGAGTATATGATTATTAGGTGCTTGGACCCTTGGGGTTAGGTCTGCACTATACTGCAAACCTGACCCCTGCTAGACTGGACACAGACTAGACGAACCTAGCCTAGATTAGACGATAGCACACGATAACGTCCTGTACGCTGTTGTGCTAGTCCCTACTATACTATATGCGATACGGTACTAAACTATATACCGCTTACCACAAATCCATTACCAGATGCTATACTGAGAATTGTCGCTGCATCTTATGTCGTCATACTTCACTGTCGTCTTTCAACTCTTACGGCTTTGGAGCTTCCTGTTGATTCCTTTGATACGTTTATTTCTGCTCTTTTGCTCGTTGAGTGTTTGTTCGTTTTGCCGTGTTGAAAAGCGGGTATTGTTCAATTCGAGCGTTTCTGGTGTAAACGAGCGTTTCCCTGTTAATCGAGCGTTTCTGCTGTTGTTAGAGATCTCGCTGGGCAGGAAATGACTCATGCCACATGTCAAATGCTGCAGGTATTCTGAACAATGCCGCCTTAAGTTTGTCAAAGTAAAACCCCATCGATATGGCTTATGGGTTGATGCTGTAGGACTAGTAGGAAGTTTTAGCACATAAACCTCAAAGCCCTCCCCAACCATAGCAGCTTGCAGTGACCCAATCGGTGTTCGAACAAAACCTGACCTTTCAGAAAGCTCATGCAGGGCTCCCAGAATTACAGGCTGATCCCTGCAGTGTGCAACAGTCGGTAGATGTTCGATGATCTGTCGTCGGCAATGGCGACCCGTTGCCTTACACGTTGCCCCACTCGCGAAGGCGCGAACGCATCATGAGCATTCTGATTTGCGCAGCATGAGGTCGTCGTAGGGAGCCTTGGCTAGTCGGTTGGGATGCTTTTTGGAAGTATACTCGATCCGTCCATCGCTTCCTGTTGCCAGGCGACTCTCTCGAACTGCTCGATCTTGGGGATGCTTCAGAGCCTGACCAGGTGCGGGCCATCCCTTACTCTGCACCTGATGTGTTTCTGCAATGCATTTGATGATTGGAGGCATGTGCACCCAAACTTGCTGGCATGTCGCTTCGTGTGTCAAGCTGGCGGAGTGGAGTACAAGCGAGTGCATGTGGGTTCACGACATTGCATAGAATACTGTAGCTAACAGCATGTCTTCTGTCCAAGCCATGGATGATACTCCGGTGAAAGATGGGGCCTCCCAGCTCTCTCTGCTTTGGGAAGCCAATGCCACAGTGCGACGTCGTGCAGCTACATACATCATGGTAGCTTCTACGCATATACTGGCTCGGGCTTGTGTGTCGTGCAGTCTGCTACTCTAACGACTCCAATACTAATTAAGCTTCCGCGATCCAAGGTGAAGTTGCCACCCAGTGGCCGGATCAATGATCGTGCTTGCATCGAACTCAATGAAGAGGTCCTGACACCCATCGTGCTAGAGTTGGGGGCACGAGTTGCGGTCGATGTACTCGAAGAGCACGTGTATTCCCTCTACAAGCTGATGAAAATGCCACTATCAGGTGCTTTGAAAATTATTTGTGCATGATACACTAGAGTCACTAACAAAACAGTTAACTAACACTGCTGGATCACTTAAGGTGCGCAGGCATCCGCTTTGGCCTGGTCTTTGAAAAGGCTGGTTTCGGTCTTCAAGAGATCGATCTCCCGACCCCACAGACCCCGGTCACCGGTGATCAAAAATGTCATGCAAGCTGCCGGGATCCCGATACCAGCCCCTGCCACCGAAGATGATGATGAAAGCACCGACTATCACGAAGGTGGCGATGAGGGAGAGGAAGAGGAAGAGTTGGAGGATGACCCTCCAATGGATGTCGATCTGAGACCGGAAAATGCAATCGAGTGTGCTGCTAAAGCGGATGCACCCCTGCTCAGCCTCGACCCCCCCCTCAAGAAAGCAAAAACGAAGTCTCTCGAGGAGGGCTCTGCAGAGGCTGGCGCAGGTCCCCTGAAGCCAGTGCCGACGGAGCCCGAACAGGCTGCCCCCAGCGAGCATGCAGCCCCAGTCCCCAGGCCTCCCACAGACCCTGCTGTCACTACTGACACCACTGTTGTCCCAGCGGGCACCAGCACCCATGCACCCACCCCCGAGCCCAATGACGGTGGACGTGCTGCCCACAAATCCCGGATGAAGAAGTTGAAAGCAATTTTGGAGAGTGGCAAGAAAAGCAAGCAGGATGCTGAAGCAGGTGCCATGTTATATGGTCATGATTACAAATTATTAACATTCAACCTGCATGGGTCGTGTATATGTGGGAGCCCTGGAAGGAACCACGACTCCGTTGTCGTCTGTCTCCACGAGAGCCTCGACCAACGAAGGCCCGAAATACTATAGACTAGGGACTAGCCCTCAACCCTAAACCAAAACCCTTAAAGAATCTCGGCATCCTCTCTATCTCTCTGTCTCTCTCTATCTCATCCACCACTCGTCTACTTCTCATGCGAACAAATTTCTGAAGTGACAACAATGCAATCTTAATTTGACCCCGGTCCTCAGGTCCCCTGAGTGCCTTCCACGTGGTCATCAAGATCAGCGAGGATGTTGTGGAGTGCCAGGCCTGTGGGCTGACCGGTTCCATTGATATGTTCAACACGATGGAGTGTACTGGGGCGCGGTTGGCAAAGATTCGGGAACTTGTGCCTAGCCACGCATATAATTCGCACAAAGTGCCTTGTATCATGAGATCGGCTATATTATATATGTCGCTTGTGCTGCTTTTAAGGAGAGGCTCCGGGAGTTCAAGGAACAGTTGCTTGCCCAAAAGCGACAGCGACTGTATGAGCTCGAGAAGAGTGCTAAGAGAGCATGTACCGCCGTGCCTGACATCCCCTCAAATCGCCGCTGTTCCTCTACTGCACTAATGTACTCTGGATAATAGATGACGCATATCTTTGACATGCAAACCTGGCCTGGCCCAACTGATAATTGTATTCTCGCATTCTTAAGATTCTCTGAGGCACCGACAATCTGGACACGCAGGTATGGATGGAGGATGCGCAGCCTCCGTACGATCCGCTGTGCAAGTCTTTGTCTTTTGAAGAAGCCATGAGTGAGCCCGAACCCTTGAGTGACACCATGCCCAATCCTATCGTTAGTGTGGGTGGCCTGACACCCAAAACCCTGGCCAGCAGGAAGGAGAAAACTGAGGCATGTGACAAGGGCCAGGAGGAGGTATGCAACAAGGGCCACGCGAAACCGGAGGCAGGTGACAAGGACCAGGAGAACCCTAAGGCTTGCGACAAGGCCCTCGACAAGGCACCTGCTGACGCCCCCAAGAAGGCCTTGAAGCCTGAGGCATCGCTTCCTGCAAAGCCTGCCTGCATGGGTAAGATTCCTGCTTCTATGTCACCCGATGAGCAGATGGGTCGCAAAGCCAAGCGTGAGAAGGAAACAGCTGAAGCCAACGAGGAGGAGGAACAGGAAGAGTGTGAGGAGGATGCCGAGATGGCTGAGGAGGATGACGATGAGGGGGGCGACGATGACTGTGAGGAGGATCAGGAGGATCTGGACGGGGAGGAAATGGAGGAAGAGGAGGATAATGCTTCAGATGAGGAGAAGCCAGCGAAGCGACCAGCAGGCAGGATCGCCATGAAGAAGGCTCCCAAGGCGAAGGCCAAGGCAAATTCCAAAGGGGAAGGGGAAGGGGAGGATCCAAAGGCACACCCAAGGCAAAGGCGAAGGCAAAGGGCAAGGCAAAAGCAAAGAGCTCCCCAAAGAAGGCGCCCAACAAGAAAAGTGATGATGAGATGAAGAAGATCAAAAGCCGAAAGTCGGTTGCCTACCACAAGGCGCGGGCCGAGGCATTGAATGCAGGCATGTCGGCTGAAGAAGCATCGGAGATCGGTAAAGAGGCTACTTGACTTGAACAATCAAAAGGTACAGGTTACACCCCAGTCTCCAAAGCCTCAAATCCCAAAGCAATCCATTGACAAAACATAGATCTCGATCTATTATTTAAAGCCCCTAAACCCCTAAACCCGTAACCCTGAAACCCGTAACCCCTAAACCTAAACCTATGATATTCTCGATGTATGATAGACCGATATGGTGGTCTAAGGTTTTGGACATTGCTCCTCTTTCATATGGGCTGTTTCTCTAAACCCTTGTGTATCTGTTGCTGCTGACACCACAATTAGAATTTATTAACCCCAAAAGCCTGGCCTCAACCCTAAACCTCTACCACCCAGACTCGATGCAGTCTATGCTGTGTGTGCATGCATGCATGCCGATCTGAGGCGTATCGCTCCACGAACTAGTTGCTTGACATTTGGCCAAGCAGAAGCCAGCAAGTTTTGGTGATTTTGCTGGATGGGCTGTAGGTTTTCTGGAAGACACGCAGTATGCTGCGCAGTGATTAGCTTTCGTTCGCTGCCGAACCTGGCATTCCTGTGGTGCCGGGCTAGTGTGATGCATACTGTGCAGGGGTCGACACCAGGATTTTAAAGTGCTTTGAAAGCACGTTGCTTTTGATCGAGACCGGGGCTGTCTCGAGCATCCGATCGAGCATCTGTGTGAGAAGGGCAGAAACATGTGCCATGCATTGATGACAGCTAGGCTACGCGGTTATGTGCATTGCTCTGTGTCTCAATTCTTACTTGCTGCTTTTCGCTGTTCGCGCAGGTCTCGGTGATGAGCTATGGAGAGGTGGGCATGCCGATCTATGTCAAAGGGCACTGCTGCCGGGTTTTCTAAAACTAATCGCATCTCGCAAATGGTTGCTTGCGCCGATCACTTGAATGTGTGCTTTGTCCGGTAAGACTGGGCTTCAGGGTGCATGTTGTGCACAGCTGTGAGCCATGCCGGTGCCACGATGGGAGTCCCTGGTCCCAAGCCTCGTGCAACTACAAGCACCCAAGGTGCACAATGCATTACACTGCATGTATACGTGCTCTGCATGCATGCATGCATATATATATATACTCTCCATGTGCACTTAATTTGCTGAAGGTCTTGATTGGATGCGTTTGGCGGCTGCACTAGCACTGGCTAGGGCGATGTTGATGTGCACACACGCATGATGTACGTGCTTTAATGACGGCCAATCCCGCGCCTTGAGGTGCTTCTGTTGACATGGACCCAGAACGTCGACCTGCGGATGCAGGTGGAGATGTTCGAGCTGTTCTGTGGTGATGCGAGGGTGAGCCAGGTCTTCAGGCAAGCTGGTGTATCAACCGCGTCCTACGACGTGCAGTTCTCGCCAATGGGGAGATCCATGGATTTTTTGTCAGCAGGAGGCTTTGCGTCAAGGGCTTAATTACGTTCGATAGTGGATGCTTGTGCATGCAATGCGACACTTTGGTTACTAGCCTTAGGTTAGCGATGGCATGTGTTCTACGACAAAGCCCCAACGCCATGAACGTATTGGCCCCGGCGTGCTCAAGTTGGACCCAGATATCCCGGGGAACATCGTTACGATCTCCTATAAACCCAGGAGGTCGAGCAGCTCTGGACTTTGTTAAAGATGGTACGATGACGGTTTCAAGGCCCGGACTACTATGATGCAGTTTCATCTAGAACCCAAGCTAGTAAAAGTATCTTTCCAGGATGGTGCTCCTGCTGCTCCTCATCGTGTCTGTCCACTCAATGTTCCTCATAGAACAACCACGGGGCTCAGATGATGTCTTTCCCTACCACGCCCGGTTTTCGTGGTTCGTGAACAAGATCTGTTATGTGCCTCGTGCTGATCATATATAGTACGCATTGAAAACTGATCACTGCATCTACGTCCTAAAAAAGATTGGTCCTAAGACCTTACAACATACGCAACGTCAACCCTCAACCCTAGCCGACAAAAGCCCAAAGAGTAGAGCCCTAACCGGCCCATATGGTATAGCCCATGTATGAATTTAACCACGATGTGCCAGCGGCGGCAGAACGGGATTCGCAACAAGGGCCCAGGGATTCAGGAGATTGGGGAGATTGCTTGTTCCCAGGATTTCGAGGTTTGGGCTTTGGATTTGAAGAGGTGCGGGGTATGGACCCATAATATTTATTATAGTGGAGTGTGGGCCCTGGCTTGCCTAGCAGGTTTTGGGTATGTTAACACCAGTGCAGCAGCAGAAGCAGAATAGCAGGTTAAGTAGTCGTCGTCGTCGTCGTAGTAGCAGTAGTAGTACCAGCAGCATGCACGTATAGTACGTAGTCGTCGTCTATTGTTATATTATATATCTTATAGACTATACAATTTATATTATATATGTACTACTACTACTACTATACTACTACTACTACTACTACTACTACTACTACTACGACGACGACTGCATATATACGTACATAAACTATACTACCACCACCACGACGACGACTACTGCTAGGACTGCAGCACCTATCTGCATGTGTTTGGGGCTGCCTATACTTTTGCTCGCTACTACACAAATAGTTAGTGGAGAGTATATATATATATATATAGATAACACATATTATACATATACGGATGTCGTACGAGTAGGCATTGGAATCACTAACTATATATATAAATCTCAGATCTATACTACTCCCACTACTACTGGATATTTCGGCCCAGATCGCCAGGTTCAGGGCGTGGTATTCTCGACGCATGATTTTTGGGAAAGATCTTCAGCTTAGGTTTCTTTCAACTCTTGGATTTCAGGATGTGGATGATTTTAACTTAACAAGCTATGCTATCATATCGGGAGGGTTTAGGCTGGGTTTCAGGGTTTAGGGATTATTGGTCGTCTTATTTAAGATAGCAGCTGAGCCGGCTTGTCTTCAGTCCTACCGACTTGTAAACTTAGACACCCCACTATGCACCTTAGGCCTCCTTTAACAAAACCAACACGGCGCACACTCTTGATTCCTATCAGGCCTGATCATCACCGGCCAGGACCCACCCCGCAGCGCACGTCCTTCACAGGAGCAATGAATTGCCCCACATGCAATCCAGCAGAGCACCCAATCCTACGAAGCCGAAAGCCTGCCCAACACACAATGCAAAACACTTCCCGTCCCTGAACCTCAACAGTAGACCACGCAAGCTAGCTTACCAGTGCCTTGAAACAATTAACATATGCTGCCCAGGTGTTTCGCGACACTTTCTACTTGCAGCACTATGATGCTCCAACCCCGAAGCCGACTGTCATATGGACGAATGCACAAGCCTTTGCTGTTGGCTTTGTGTCGGACTGAGTTACGCTGAGTCATATGCAGGATTTGCATTGAAAATGCAATAGAACCTCCACTGCTAGCCGAGGATGCTGGCCCATTACGTCGTGCGGAGAAACCCAGCCGTTTCTCAACGGCCCGTCAGATTCCTATCAGCCTAGGATAATTATACCGCATGGTACTAATCCCCATTCCTGTGCTGCAAGGCCACTTCGTGGACAAGAATGGTGTAAAGCGCTTCACTGGCTTGAAGAAGGAGCTTCAAGCAAGTGGGTAGGGTCCCTGGCGCTAGCTATATGGCAGTATTGTCGGAACTATATAATGCCACTATTGCTGCTGATGCTGTTGATGCCTTAAGTATCGCGGCCATTCTATTCCTACTTCTGCTCCTGCTGCAGCTGCTGAGCTGCATAGACGTGTAGATCACCCCAAACTGGCCCTCTACCCGAAGCCTCTTAAGTTAATAATTAATAAACCAACAGAAAAGAGCCACAACATGGCATCCCACTCCCACAACAACAACGACAAAACAACCACAGCCACAGCCCCAACCACGACCGCAACGGCCACCACAACCACAACCACAACCACAACCAGCACAACCACAGCCACAGCCACAGCCACGGCAGCAGCAACAACAACAAGAAGAACAAGGGCTCAAAGCCGGACCGCCACTCCTGCTAGCACAGTACTATATATACATATACAACGACGATGATGACGAGAACGACAGATGTGACTACGACTCGACAACGGACGGTTAGGACTACTACTACTGCTGCTGCTACTACTACTACTAGTACGACTATGACGACGACTATTAGTACTAATTAATACTACCATAAGCTATATATACTACTACACCTATACGTACTACTACAGGTACTACCACTATGGTATACCGTGCTGCTCTTATAATATAATACTACGACTGCTACTATATACTGCTACTACTACTACAACTACAACTACAACTACTACTACTACTACTACTACTACTACTACTACTACTACTACTATATATGGTACTACCACCACCACCACCACCACCACCACCACTTGTTCATGGGTCTATATATATATATATATATATATATATATTTAGCTGGTAGCGCTTTCCTCCAAAGAACGGCCACCACCAACACCACACACACACACACATAAATGCATGCAATCGGCATGTGTAGTTGCATGTGATCATTTGCTGCCTAGTACTCGTACTAGCTAGTACTACTAGTTGTAGTACTACTTCTGTACTAGTACTAGTACCAGTATTATACTAGTACTCGTACTAGTACTAGTACTACTAGCTAGTACTAGTACTCGTACTCGTACTCGTTCTAGTACTACTACTTATAAGTTACCACCACCAGCACGACGACGACTACTTTACACCACTACTAGTATACTCTTCGCGACTACGACTATATCTACTGGCCACTCCTCACACCCCCACCACACCCCCCACCACACACCCCCACAAGTGCACATTCCCGAAAGTAAGCAAACAGCCCCCAGCATCATGAGCATCAGCTGGGTCGGGGCGCTCCCCAAATCGAAGAGCGTAAGCAACTAGCCCCCACCAGAGCCGAGCATCATGAGCATCAGCCGGGTCCTGCCGGCTCCAGGCGCGATTTTCCTTTTTCCAGCAAAAAAAGGAAAAACGCATACCACACCCACCACAGCCCTCCACCATAGCCCCACCACACCACACCACTTCTTCTACTACTACGACTACGTACTACTAGTACTACTACTATATACTACTACTACTGCTACTACTACTACGACGACTACTACTACTACTACTACGTACTACTACTACGATTACCACTTTCGACTCGTTGTGCTACTTCTGTAGAGCTAGGTATACTACTCTAGCTTCTGCCTCCCAGGTCTTACAGCAGGGCCTTTGGCAAGAAGATTCTGGAGCTCTGGCAACAGGAGCGCACGGCTGAGCAGCCTCGGCTTTGCATGCGACAAAAGGTTCACATCGATTCGGGAATGACGGACAAGGAAGTGTTCGAGTCGCTTCCTCTTGGAGATACGTGGCCCGATGCGGAAATGGTGCAGGTGTGGGCCTACTTGTATAAGAACAAGAAGCTGATTGTGCCAAGTTCATGGCAAAGTGTGATGGATAGCTTCAACTCAGAGCTGCTGGAATCAGTTCCTTGACCTGTATGTAGCTTATTGCATCATTTCGGTTTGCAAGCCCACACCATCCTAGACCTAGTGTCCTCAGGTGCTTCACGACCACCCGCTGAGACAGGATCTGCTGAATGCACATGCAGGGGCCTGACTGGGCCTGACCAGAGCTTCTTCATTCTAGAGAAGACAGAGGGCATTTGCGGTGCCGTTTTTGCGGGATTTGCCTTTAAAGGCAGGTTATACTGTAGCCAAAATAATTGCGCAGTTTTACCCGCAAAACGGGCGCAAAAAGCCCGCAATTGCGCGCAAATCCCCGCAATTGCGCGCAAATCCGAAAAGTGTACAATTGCTCGTTTCAGAACCTACCATTTGCCCATGGATCCCATGATATGCTGCTGAAGCAGGATGCCTGGTGTTATACACAGGCTGGACTCCTACGATTTAGGTTCGAGGCTAAGCCACAGAAATGCCGGTCGATCGTAGGGAGACTTGTCGCTCCTTAGACAAGGGCCTTGAAATGCTGAACAATCAAGTCCCCTGCCGCCGCCCCTCTCAACTGGACATTGACATCGAAGATCCTAGGTTGCCTATAGTTTTACAGACCACGCACCTGATGGGTTTAGCTTAGGGCCTATAGGGCTATGATAATTAACAACCCATGCAACAGCTGAGGAAGCGAGCCGGAAGATCATGGAGCTTCAACAGGAGCTGGCCGCCTTCGACGGTGCTGAGGCTCAAGGACATCTAGTACGAGAGGAATTGTGTGCATACAGGCTGTGTGTACATATATATGTATATATATACATATAAATATACACATACATACATATACATATATATTTATAATATCGCCATCTATATCTATCTATCTATCTATCTATCTATCTATCTATCTATCGATCTATCTATCTATATATATATATGTATTATATATATATTATATTATATTATATTATATTATATAGTATTCTATATTATAATCTGATATATTTTATATTGTATATAACATGTATATATATATAATAACATATATATATATATGTTTATTCAGCATATACATGGCATATATATATATATATATGTATACATGCAGTATAGGCTGAAACCATTGCATGCATATCAGTGTGAGGGTACACATGCTATGTTGTGCTATAGTATGTTCATGGCTTACACAGCGAAGGGACCAGCAACAACCACAACACAACCAAAAAAAAACAATGACAGAAACGGTGGCAGCAGAGCAAGAGCAAACACACAGTGCACCGACCACCACAACCACCCATCACCCTCAGCACTCGACACCGCCGCCACCACCTCCAAGTTGTTTGTGATTGTTCCTAATTAGTAGTGCTGGCCGGTCTTGCTTATGGAGTCCTTGTTGCTGGTTGTGGCAAAGGGTAGCTGTTTTGCCGACATATATTATATTATATTATATTATATATATAATGTCATATATGCAAAGTTGTGATTGTTGTTGCTGTTGTGTGTCTGCTTCGGCTACAGTTGTTGTTGTTATTTGCTGCTGATGTTGTTATTGCTGCTGTTGTTGTTGATGTTGCCGTTGTCATTGTCGTTGTTGTTAATATTGATGATGTTGTTCTTGTCGATGTTGCGGTTGCGTTGGCG